>QKQZ01013111.1:0-12615 GCA_003595255.1 Solenopsis fugax
TGTTATTCAAAAGCCACAAGAATAATAAACTCTTGATAGATTAAAAGTAAAAAGTGAAAAACAAGACGGAACAAAAGAAATGATAAAAATAAAGAATTGTAACCAAATCCCACGTTAAAACGCTTTCAATATTGACTTCGAAACATCGCTCGGGCGCGAAGAGAAAAGCCGCCGCTTCGTTCTTACATTATAAGAGTAAACAGTTTTGCCTCGGATTGACAGGTTCTTATTAAGTCGTGGGACTAGCGTCGCCCAAGATCGATCCGCGCGATACGCGGATAATGATAGCGTGCAATTTCAGTCGCGCAGTGCATTTTGCGACTGCGGATTAATTTTAAACGGGACGAAGCGACAAGACCGGACGAGCGAGAAAACGCTTATTCTCGCGCGCGAAATAAGACCCTTCGATAACTCGTCATCTTAACGACGCGACGTCTCTTTCTCTTTTCCCCGATACGTTTGCGGACCGCGCGGTACGTGCCGGGTATGTGTAGTTTATTTTAATGCGAACACCTCTCGTAATAATTCTCCCGATGTATGCGCGCGCGCGCGCGCAAGCCCGCAGAACGGCACATCAATCCTCGCTCTCGTTACCTTCGACGCTCCGGGCGGAAGGTCCCTTGTTATCCGCGACCGTCTCCCTTTATACCGCGCGCATGCCGATGCCGTTGCATAATTACCGGGTTTCGATCGGGCAAGTGCACCGCCGTGTTTCCACGTCTCTCGAAAAGAAACCCGCGATTCCGATTTCTCCCGTCGATTCTTTCCTCGAAACGTGCTCTCGCGTGAAATCCGTTCCTCGTGCCCGAATCTTCGTTCTCGCGTTAATAAGAAGCAAAAGACATGTGAAAATAAGGATTTAAGGATGTATTGGGCATTTCTCGAAACATTGAGAAAATTATGAAAAAAATTACAGATTATTTTATATTGCACTTGACAGTGATAGAAAAAGTTATTTTAATAAGAAGTAAACATGTGCTCTAATGAAAATATAATTAATAATGAAATAATGAAAAAATCATGTTTTTTATTTAAGTACTTTAAATATTCAAAATGATTTATGTAAATTTCAGAATAAATAAATACATTTATCTTATTTATTTATTTACAAAATAGCTAAACAGACAATCACAATAAAACTTTTGTATAAATCATCTTGAAGAATACTTAAAGTACTTATACAAAAAGATTGAGATTTTTCTTAGTGTTGAAAAAATAGTTAAATATTTTAATGATAGAGTAAATAAACTATAAAAATATAATCTTATTCACACAATTTTCACAATTGCATGTAATATATTTGAAGTGTTAATATTAATACATTTCCAAATTTTACTTACTTTGCAGAGACCATACGTCCGATACATCCTTATACTATAATGAAGTTGTAGCTTTTTCCGAATTGATTTAGAAAAAAAAGCAAAATAGGTTTTTTTCTGTCCGTTTTATATCATAACATATGTAATATAATGATTTTATGTCAAGTTTTCTACAATTTAGAGTGTTCCATCCAGCTGCATAAAAATATTATGAAATTTACAAATTAATATATGCGAGTCTTCATTTGAACACACACACACACACACACATTTCTCTTGGTGATCTTTTTCTGTCTATCTCATTACATTACATAATTATATTCAGTTTTAATTTTTTAATAACAAGTATTTTAGAATTATTAAAGTTGGCCATTTTCCGGCGCGAGATATCTTCATGCAGAAACGGAGGAACGCGAATCTCTGCAAATTTCTTTGTTGCCTTATCTCGAATTTCTCCGCGGTACGCGCGCGAAACAAGTGCTAATTACTCCTGTTTTAATAGCGGAGTAACTACGGCGCATAAAAATTTCCGCGGCGGAGTTATTAAATTCCCGCTTTAACAGTGGAGGCGGACACAAAGCGTAGAAATGCGAAAAATTAGCCGTACCGTATTGCGGTTATCTTCTGTCTCACGCGAATGTTTTGCAACACCGAAATAAAAGCGCCCACTTTTTTCTGACAGAACAAGCATATAATATTTTATAACACTGCATCGAGTTAATTATATGAAAGTGCAATAACGTATGTACAACTCGCTTTTTATCGTGACAATGTCGAAATGAATTCTAATGAAATGAAATTCTCTGAAATTCGACACGATTTACGAATCTAATGGGCAAAGGAAAAATGTCAGTAAGAGCCAACGCGAGTTACGGACGGTGCGTGAAGATTTGATATTTATTTTAAATATTATAGAGTTGCGCAGACGTTTCGACCGCAATTTGGATCCTCAGTTTATCCTTCTTATTTGCACTCACTGCTTGCCTTACTTATTTCATTTTGTAAGTCTTTAAATTATTTTACATATTTTTCACTTCACTGTTAATTTAGTTTATTCATTATGACTACTTGTGTCAACAGTTTTACTATTATACCTTGTATTTTTACGATTCGTTTGTAGTTCTTTTTCACAGTGCATTACGAAATGACTGTTCGCCATAATCTCAGCTTGCTTATACTTGACATTATTTAGTTTTTTTTTAACTTCAACATGGACATTCGTTTTTATGTCTTCTACTCCGAATTTTTTGACTTATTATAAATTTTACGTTTTGAACTTTTACATCACGAGATTGCTTCTTTATTTATACTATTAACATTTAGATTTGAGTCTTAATTTTACAAACACTTAGTTTTAATTAATTTTATTTGTCATTTAATCTATATTTTATTTTTAATTGTTAATTCGACATTTTTCGCACTGAGTGCCTGAATTGCGGTCGACATGATGTTTGCACAATCTCTGTAATATTTACAATAAATATCGAAGCTTTACGCTCCATTTACATTGGCCTTTACTGGATTTTTTTCTTTGTTTATTTAATTCTTTCTTCAAGTCTAATCATATCATTTTTTCAATTTACTCGGAAAGAACGGCTAAAGCATTTAGCTGGATACATCTGAAAATAATTTTGTTAGGCTATCAAAATAATTATGTTAAACTCTCAAACTGATTGCTAGAATGTCAAAATTTTTTGCAGCATTGCTCATCATTGCTTGAAAACCTATCATAATTACTTTGATAGTTTAATGAAATTATTTCTAAATCTGTATCCAGCTAAATGTTTAGATACTTCAACAAAATCATTCTTTCCGTGTACAAATCTATCCATATTCTTTCAAAAATCTCGAGCAGCGATTGATATTCATAGTTCATAAATTACATTTTCCATAGCATCACAAATCATCGCAGATTATACGAATTACGTGCGTTACTAACGGTTGAACACCGAGAGCAATCGACTAAAGTAAAAACAAAGTGTGTTTAACTTGGATCTGTTTCTCGAGATTATTCACCGCGGGGGGTTAAACGCGCCCGGCTACCTCGCGAGTGCTGCGACGGAATAAAATCGTCCCGGCGCGGCGCGGCGAAACGATTCAAGAGCACGTCGCTCGTCGACGTTGACGTCCGTGAAGGTACAATAACTTGTGCATCGCCCGCGTGCAACGTTAATCTCCTGCCGACGACGAGGGGATGAACCCTCTCCCTCCGTCCCTCCTTATGCCTTTCCTCTCCCGAAAAAAAAGTAGAATCGACGCGAACAATAAGTAATCTGTAGCAGGTCAGTATGGTAATTATGTTGAGTCTGGACGTGCACGGATACGGTTACTGCATAGGCGGATCACATGCGGTATACATTACATACGGTATGCGGTCGTTTACCGGAATGAGTACACAGGGCGTCCCAGAATCCACGTACTTTCCCGCCATCGTGTATCTCCGAGATGGAGGACCAGGAAGAATCACGATTTTTTTTCGTTTAGCTTTCAAGTTTGATGCAATCAAATAACATATGAACTTAATGAATTAAATTTTAAATCATTTTATATATAAATAATTAACGAAGCTGAAATATTAAAAATGGAACTTAATATAATTAATTTTATTCTTATAATTATATATAAATATAATGTTATAATATGTATTAAGTGCTTTAATTTCGCTAAGTTTTAATCTAAATTTTAACTATTAAGTTAAGATTAGAAATGGAGACATCAACTCTAATCTGATTTAAATTTATTGTAGCTAAAACTCAATATTTTTGAATACTTCAACTCTCTGTTGTATATTATTATGCATTGCGTATCAGATGGAAAGTAAATAGAGCATGATACAAAGACTTTTGTTATTTTCTTTTTTTTTTTCGAACTGCTATCGCGCTGAGAAAAAATAAATCCAGCCACAAAGTTCTTTTGACAATATAAATTGTAAGAATAATTTCTTTTAAAAAAGTATGCATAATTTTTTGTTTGTTATACTGTGATTTATAAACAAAAATGTATAACTAGAATGCGTGAATATTTGGAAATGAATTAGCGAGCCAGTCTGAGACTAACGCGATTGCCTCAACGAAGAAATCGAATATAGTCACGAAACTAATTGTCCAAACATAGAATATTGAATTTATTTTATGCTACAAATTCATCAAATATATTATAATTTTTTAGGGAAAATTTCATTGGAAATGGAAAACCTTTACCAGTGATATATTTACCAGTGATATATCAAAAGCAAATTTGTATTTAAATTGAAAAAATTCACCTGGCCTGTTACTAACAGAATCAAATTGAAAAATGTATTTAAATGGAATTGCAGTTCTGATTCTGTTTTATCTTTATCTGTTTTTATTTAAGTCTGAAAAGGTATATAAAAAATATAATAGAATAATATTAAATAAACAAATGTTAAATAAATAAATAAGAATCTTATTTATTTATGTTAATTTTATATATATTCAGTCACGAAACTAATTGTCCGGACATATAAGATATTGGAAATTTATTTTGTGCCACAAATTAAAAGTACATTTTTTATTCAAATTGGCATCATTGGCAAGAGTTTTCAATTGAATTTTTCCTAAAATAAACTTCCGTACTTTGTGTCTGAACAATTACTCTCTAAATTGGAATCAGTGTATTAGGCTTGTTTTCTATTCCTGCACTAGACTGCACTGGAACGTTCCTTCTCGCTTTCGCCAACTTTCAAACATATAGGGGAGAATGGGGCAAATCGGACCGTGTTCCAAATCGGACCTTTTTAATTTAAATGAATACGGTTAAGCAGATTTGCGTGCCATTTATAATGTAAAGTCCTTATAAGACATCGAACATGTGACAGCAGTATAACAGTTCTCTGTCATAACATTTACAGAATAGATGCGAATATGTATTTTCAGTCATCATGCGAAAATTTTTTAAGAAATGAAAATCCTTGTAAATTATTATTTAAAAGGTGTTAAAAATTTGAAAGATAATTGATTTAAGATAATTAAAGAATGTAGAATTCAAAAATATCAAGCGTTTTGTGATCACTTTTGTAGTTTATTGTAAAATTTGTTTCAAAGTTTAAAAGAACCCATATCCAAATCGGACCTTTTCTTGGGTGTCCAANTCAAATCGGACCTTTTCTTGGGTGTCCAAATCGGACTTAGTACATATACTCGTGTATGCCATAGGAGGAAACCTTTTCACCATTTATGTTTGTTTTTTTTTTGGCTTTTTAGTGAAAAATGGGCCGCACTTATAAACGAAAAACAGACAAAATAGACATACAAGTGCTTCAGCTTGCTATTCTCGATATAAAAAATGGAAAATCATCAAGCCGACCAGATTTGGTCCAAGGAACATTAAATCAGTAAAATATCATGAATCATCAGGCTCAGATTAATTGAGTTTTTTTTATTTCAATTCTAATGTCAGTAATTTCTTTTCTGAATAAAATTTTTATGCTTGATCCCTAAATTACTCGTTTTTATTCAATTTTAACAAAAATACATTAAAAAATTCTATTTAAAAATCCATAAAAATAAGAATGTCCGATTTGTACCAGGGGGTGGTCCGATTTGGAACCAGTGGTTCCAAATCGGACCGGAAAAAATGTTTTTACATTTTCCTTTATAGTTCAACACAGATGAGGGATACGTCAAGATGGTCTTAAGCAAAAATGAAGGGAATTAAATTATCTTTCCAACGACACCTTCAGTTTTATGATCGGACTTTATTTGTCTTATAGAGAGCAAAAACTGCAACTAGGTCCGATTTACCCCACTCTCCCCTACCTATCTTATTTTAAGTGTACACTAGTTCAGCAAGTTCAGGAACAGAAAACAAACGGATTATTTACTGAAAGACAGTGAATAGTCTGTTTTCAGTGATATACTTATAACTGCATCAATCAGTGATATATGCAATGTTTTTCAGTGACAATACATTGATTTGGTCAATGAGACCCCTTCTTAATCAGAATCACTGAAAAATAGTGAATAGTCACTGATGATCACAGTTATAAGTATAGCACTTCAAATCAGTAAGATTCCACTGATTCAGATTTAGAGAGTTTTGAGATTGTAAATTATAATATTCGCGGTTTTTTCACTTTAAAAGTATTATACCAAACACGATTTGCGAATCACTGTGTACAGCTCGTCCGCAGAGACGACTACCATCAGGCAAGGGCACTAAGCGCATATGCAACGAGCACATTGCTTGTCGTGTGCAACGTGTATCGAGTCGGGCGAGTGTCGAGCGATAACCTGGAACGAACGAGAGTATAGGGCGGGCGGGCCGTTCGCGTTTCCGAGGTGCGAATTCAAAACCAAGGCAGAACGCGACGTGATTAATATCGATTATTTACGACGCGCCGCGCGCTCGCACGGAGGAGCGAGGGTTTAATCGCGCGCGGCAAATACGCCGTACGGGCACGTAAACGTAACGTGTGCGCGTTACGTCCATTAGCCGCACCTCACCTCGAAAACGAACGCGTCGGAAATCTGAAGGGCAGCCGACGCGCCGCGCCGCGACGTGCGAACGTGCTTTGATCTTCGCCGACGCGAAACGCACGTTTCCGCATCGTGCATCCCGCCGAGATGCATCCACACGCAATCGGATCACGAGCGTTTAGCGCTTGCACACATCGCACACCTCTTAATCCGTCGATACTTCGCAGGAATCTCGTCGCGTACCTCGTGTCTCGTTTCGGAAATCTGACAAAATCGCAGCTTTCGATGAACAACTGTGCGCAATATCTTGCACTGTAAACGCAAAAAAATATTTTTGTTTGGAAAAAGGGATGTTCCAGTCTAGAACGCGAAAAAGTGAACTATTTTTTTTTATTTTTTTAAGAAAACTGCTACACATGTTCTTTCATATTTTTATACATCTACACTGAGAGAAATCGTTTGGTAGAACAGTGATCAAATGAATTTTATTATAGTTACTGGTACCAAAAACTTATTTACATTTAACAAAACTTTTTGTAATTTGTTGTATGAAAATAATTATTTGGTTAAAGCTACAAATTATTTGGTCAAAACAACTATATATTTAGTAACTATCACTATAAAATTCATTTGATCACTATTCAACCAAATTTTGGTTGATTTTACCAAACATTTCTCTCAGTATCTCATATTTAGTAAATATCCACAAATTTTCGGCTAAATGGTTATTGGTTTTTTTTATTTAAATTTAAAAACACATTTTTCAAGTAGGCTGACACAATTTTTTAAAAATTACTGAAGTTATCAACTTCAATTTTTATGTAAATATAAAATACATGTCTGTTTATAGCATCAATTAGGCTAAATAAAGAATATTGCAAATTTTTTATCCTTTCGCTACAAATCTGAGCACTTAGATGACCAAGGATTATAGACAATGTTATCTTTTATAAAAAGTGAAAATTTGGTAAAATTATTGTAAGTACTCTATTTTCGTTTTAATTTTAAATGAATGTTTTTATTTAAAAATTATTTTTTCAATAAAAAATTATTTATTAACAAAAAAATGGATTTAGGTACCGATATCTCTTGAATTTCCGAGTTGTCAAATTTATAGTTGCCAAAACTATTTCGTTTTCTCTCAATGCGTAACATAAACCATTTAGCCATACCAAAATTTGTATACTGAGAGAAATCGTTTGGTAGTATAGTGATCAAATGAATTTTATAGTTACTGTACCAAAAACTTTGTTACATTTAACAAAAAAAACCAAAAACTTTTTGTAATTTGTTGTATGAAAATAATTATTTGGTTAAGACTACAAATTGTTTGGTCAAAACAACTATATATTTAGTAACTATCACTATAAAATTCATTTGATCACTAATCAACCAAACTTTGGTTGATTTTACAAAACATTTCTCTCAGTGTAGATATTTACTAAATATATTCACATCTATTTAGATATGTAAAAGCGTAGATTAACGTAAATTATGCAATAATTTTCTTCAGAAAAATTTTCAAAAATAAAGAAATTTTTACGCGCTCTAGAATACCCCCTTATAAGCTCGAAAAAAATTATTTTTAACAAAGCAAATCCCGATTAACCTAACGTTTCTATTCTCCCGTCACTTCATTCCGATGGAGACGTCCGCGTCCGTGCGGCTAGACGAATTATAATAATTAATCTGTCTTACAAAAGGAATAGAGGAACGGAAAATCGTAACTTTCCCGCGCGTCCATCATCGCAAACGGCGAAGCCGGCGGCATCAAAGTCTCCGTCGTACGCACACGCGTGCGTTTATCAATGGCGCGATACGCGGATTTGAAACAAAATTACATGCTCTCAGAGTCGTCCACGTACGCGATTAATAACCATCCGGCTCTCGAGATGGCCGCCGATTAACATCATTAGATGGCGTAATAGAGCGTCGATATCTTCGCGACTTTCAAAGGCTCTAATGACGCCCGAGGCGGGCTCGCCGGGTAATTGCAAATCGAGCGTTTCCATTCCGCGCGAACGCGCGTCCCGATCGATTTATTTCGAGCCGGGTACCGAGAGGCTCCTCGCGAGTGAGAAGGAGAAAACGGATCCCATCGTCGAAGCCGACGATAGAATCGCCGCAATGAACTCTCGCACTCGTCTCGCGAGTACGTACAAGGAATACTATTCATAAAGTCGAGCGGAACTTAAGAGCAGGCTCATGGCGCCTCTTGGCGTGTAGTCACCTCGTAATTTTCATCGGCGGAACCTCTTTTTGCGAGCCGCGTATTTACGAATATCGGCATTGCACGTGCTTCCAGCCGGTCCCGGCGTTTTACCGAGGCTGCGATATGTGAAGCGAAATTGCGAGCCGCGTCAGCGTAAATGATTTATTGCGCGTTAATCTCGCGGTCTTCGCGGTAATAAACCATACAGTTGGTCTTTCTTACATTAATTCCGAATATCATATCGTTACGATTTAATTTTCAAAACATTCTAAAGATAATGAGAAATTACGGTAAAATATGTTTCATATACTTCTTCAGATAATACATCTTCTTGTACAAATAAACGGATGGAATAACAATAGAGGAAAGTAATATTTTTTAAATAAACATTTTTACGAGAAACGTATCTTAAAGAAATAATTGCCAGGCAATAAGTTCTCACGCGATTATCTCTTAGCTTTCTCATTCTTTTTGTACGATTATCCTTTGTAACGGTTGTCCTTCCCGTCCTGTAAAGGGATTATTAATCTCCCAAGAGTGAAATTTGCGTCGAAGTGCAATGTGCAGCTTGTAACTTTCGTCAAGTGCATATTTCTCCGCCACGTGATCGTGCAAGCACGCACGCATGAATTGCAATGTGCTTTTTCGCACTCTAAATCCAAGTGGGTAATTTTTACACACTTAAGCTTGTAATTTTTACTTTTTACACACATAAGCTTGTAATTTTTACACATTTACGTGTGTAATTTTTACACACTTACGCGTGTAATTTTTACTCACTTAGGTGTGTAAAAATTGCACACTTGCATTTAGAGTGCGATTCGAGGATATCGAGATGTCACTTCGGAGACCTCTCACGAATTTGTTATCAAGGCTTCGGTAAGTGATTTCCATGTCGTTATCTGGGCTTATTAAAGACAGTCACATGGTATCACTCAATATGCTGCATAATTTTTCTCAATCACGATGTCCCATATTCAGCTCTTCCGGGAAATGTGAATGTCTTCTTATTTCGATCATAGTGCTCGTGACACGTGTGTATGAGAATAATATGATCGAGCTTATGAATACCTACTACTTGTTTGCTATTAATTAACCCTCAGCTGACACACTAGATTGGATTCGATATTTTGCCACACATGGGTGTACGTCACCCGACCATTTTCAATTGCATATCTCGGTATTTAATGCATAGAATTTGAACAATTTTTTTTAAATCGATACGACAGAAGGTCAAGAAGAAGACTAAATAGGTGCGAAAATCGAGAAGTTGAATATATTCGGAAGAGAAGGAGCGAACGATTTATGAATGCCAAGCATTTTTGTAAAAATGCCTGGGTGTACGACACCCAGTGTGTCAGTTGAGGGTTAATCATGCTTGAAATGCTAATTTTATGCATTGCACTATTAATCGAGGTAAAAACTTTCGGTAATGTAACATTATTAGCTCTTCATCTGCAATCATGAGTCTTTTTTGTCCAGCCTAAGTTTTTTTTTGCTGTTTTAGACTTCCAAAAACTCTGAAAAACATTTAGGATTACTTTTCACATCTCTTCTACATTATCAAATAATTTTTTAGACAAAAACCGTCATTTAATAAAAATTATGATTAATTAAATAAATAATTAAATTTAATAAAAATTAATTTAATTTATTAAAAATTGAAAGAGCAGTGAAATTTTTTGCTTGCACAGAAAAGAAATTAGTATCAAATCAACAATTCATTGTTTCATATATAAGCAAGAATATAAAATCTTCTTGGAAGAATTTGATAATTTTGATCAGACATAATTTGCTTACATGAAGAAACAAAATTTCTTTATGTTAGCAAATTATGTCTCTTTGAGATTATAAATATTTCCAAGGAGATTTTATATTCTTGCTTATATATGAAACAATAATGAATTGTTGAATTGATAATCATTTTTTTCCGTATGTGTTAAAGAAGACGCAGCTTACGGAGAATTGAAGATACAATTAGAGCTGTAACACTCGCGCGTTATTAAATATATCACGTAACGGAACGTAGCGTAAGTGTGATTTATGGCAATGTGTTGCTTCCGTTATTACATTCCCCACATTGCCGTTCCCGGAAAGAAATGCGGCGAGTAATGCGCGTCCTGCGTCGCGGCCGGGAGTCCGCGAGTGCGATGCATTCATGCTGCCACCCGCGATCCTTGTTTCTCGTGTGCCGAACAGGTGGTTGCGATGCAAACCGGGGAGTTTGAAATACGGTCGACCCTGTCGTAACGGCCGGGAAATTGCGCGAGTCCGACTCCGTTTCACCACTAATCACTCGTAGCACACCGCTTATAGAATTTGAGCGGAATGATGCTTTTTGCCACGAATCACTTATGGATGATGCGCCGTTAAAGCGCACTCCTCAATTTCGTTACACTATACATATAATATTTCGCTCGTAAGACGTAGTGCCCACTCTAAACGCCTTTACCTTATTCGTGGACTAGAAAATTGCAGCACTGAAATTACTCTGTGTTTCAACCAGTCGAGAAATATTGACAATAAACTTACTTAAGTCTACGCAGAATTCATGACGAGTCGAATTTTCAATTTTGAAATAAATAAAACAAGTAAGCGAAAAAAGCCATATTCGCATTGAAAGAAATGTTTGGTAAAATCAACCAAAGTTTGGCTGAATAGTGATCAAATGAATTTTGTAGTGATAGTTACTAAATATATAGTTGTTTTGACCAAACAATTTGTAACCTTAACCAAATAATTATTTTCATACAACAAATTACAAAAAGTTTTGTTAAATGTAACTAAGTTTTTGGTACCAGTAACTATAAAATTCATTTGATCACTATTCTACACAGAGAGAAAAAATTATAGTGGTGGCAACTATAAGGGGTCAACCATACAAATTTTGTTAATACAATTATAATACATAGTTAAGTGAACTATATTATAGTTATTGCAACTAAATTAATGGTTAAGAGAAAATTAATAAAAAATTAATAAAAAATAGTTGTAGTATACTATATAATAAAGTAATTACAACTATTTTTTATTAGTTCTCTTAACCATTAACTTAGTTGCAATAACTATAATATAGTTCACTCAACTATATATTTATATAATTATATTAATGAAATTTGTATGATTGTCCCCTTATAGTTGCCATTACTATAATTTTTCTTCTCAGTGTAGACTCGTGATCGGACCATCCTGACAATTGCTTATAGTTGTCTGCACTACAATTTTTTCTCTCAGTGTACCAAACGATTTCTCTCAGTGCGGTCAAAGCGAATTTTGGTCCCTAATAATATTTTTGCGTGAATTTTTTACGGTTTTCAGTTTATGCAAAATGCGCGCCGATAAACTATAGAAATTATAAATTTCGCGCAAAAATATTATTAGGCATCAAGATCCGCTTTGACTGAATATGGCTTTTCCCGCTTATTTGCATTAATCACGTATATCGTTCAAAATAAATAAAGTTGTTGGGTGGAGCCGGTAGAGGAATTTTACGAACAGAGTGGAAAAGCAAGATAGGAAGAGAAGGGAAACCTTCGAGCAGATGTATAATAGGATTCCACTGGAGGCACGAATAACATCTCAGGCGTGTAGATTTATCCGACTGCGTGGTCGCTTCCGGTGATCAATAATTTCCTAAGCTTCGGTT
>QKQZ01013114.1:0-25541 GCA_003595255.1 Solenopsis fugax
GACGCGAGGCGACGCGACGCGCGCGGCTCGTCGTGCATGAATTATCGATCGTTGCTGTGCGCAACAGTCACGCTACATTTGCCTTCCAATAATAATTAATAATCAAGCGAAGCGGAGCGCGCCAGGGCCAACCTACAAAGGACCGGATTACACGCGAGACGGAAAACGACCATGCTGGTCGATCGGTCTTCAGCGTTATAGGATGCATCCCGCGCGACTTTACGCCATAACTTCGGGACTCCTGCATACTGCACCAGATAAATCGATAATTGTTTACCAGTAAGTGGAATCTGCGTTCTTTTTTTGGGGCGGGGGGGAGCTTGTGAGATAATGTAACGTCTACATAAATAAATATCTACATATGTATTATGAAATTTTTATATATGTAATTTATATTACAATTTTTGGAAATAAATATAATGCTTATTTATCCCTTCGTCATTGTTAAGTTATAAACTAAAACAATTGTTTATCGGTTCAGCTGTTTCACCTTTTAACTTTAAAAGGTGTACTTATTTCACCGGCAAAAAGCGCCCTTCGTGGTAAAATTAGGTAAAATAAAGTGCTTTTACGTCGTTACATGTACTAACGAGGGCAATTCTGACACTTCTACAAAATGATCGTTGTTTCGTAAACACTGCACCGGCCGGCTTATGCACTTATACCGCGTATTTCCAACGTGGTTTCTCCTGGGGGGACTTGCTCAGGTGCACACCTGTGGCCAATTAGCGAGCGCGCATTAAAATCTATTCAAATTGCGTTCTGAAACGAACGTCGTGGTAATTGTGTCCCGCTATTGTTGGTCCTCGAATCGTTTGCGTAATAATGCCGAATATCTTGCCGAAATCAATAAGGCACACAGGTAAAACATTTACAAGATATAATAGAAGGAACCGGCTAGGTTTTATCCGCACGCGGCGAGTGCACTTAGTAAAATTAGTTTCATTTAAAACTGTGAAAATTTCCGAGGTCTTTCAGTTCTTTATACACTGAATATACACAGAAAAAAAATGAGTATCAAATCAACAATTCATTGTTTCATATATAAGCAAGAATATAAAATCTTCTTGGAAGTATTTATAATCTCACAGGGAAACATTCACAAGTGTGAATTTCTGATTTTAATGAAACTATGTATACATATAGGTTACATAAATAGATAAATTTAGAAAATATTAGTTGCTGCCCAAAACGATTTTAAGGGGTAAAAACTCTCCTCTTGTGTAAAACAATTTTCAATTTTTTTTTGTTATATTTCAAAAACTATTCAATATATCAAAAACTGTTTTATACAAAAGTTTTACAATAAAAGTACCTCTATTCATTCCTGTTAATAATATTTTTTTAAAATAATTTAAACAAAAATTTTTTTTAATAATTAACCCTTAAACACACCGATCCCGTAAAATACGTAAACACATTTTTGGGTCTGGGAAACTTTTTCAACTTTGAGAAACTGTAACTTTGATTACAATCAATATTTTTCAACAATTTTTTTTCAAATAAAAATGTAGAATCTCAGAAATGTGACTACACAATCGGCATTGCTGAAAAATGATTTATTATGAAGTTATAAAGGAAAAACCATTTTAATCAAAAATAAAAAATTGTTCAAAAATCCACTTTTCCTTTAAAAAATCATATTTTTGCAACAAAAAACTTTTAATAACTTTAAAATACAGCGTTTTAAAGCTAAAGAGTCATATTTTCAAAAAAAATTATGTTATTGTCATTTCTATTAAAAAAATATATTTATGTAACAAGGCGAATATGAGATATTCTTGATTAACTCGTGTCTAAAATTGAAAATTGATGTGTTTCATGATATATTTCGGAAAAGCTCCCTTTTCTACAGCACTATATAGTATTCTAACTTTAGACAGAGTATATATGCGAGTAACATCCGCGAACGGACCTGTTTGAACGTATTTTGTCTAGCTTTTTTATGTAAAATATTAAAAAAAAAGTTTCGCTTACACACAATGGTAATCTCACAGACCCCAACAAAACTTTGCTGCTGTGCCGTTTAAATTCTAGTTGACCAATAAAGTTGATTAACCATATCAATCGAAAGAGGAGATTTCAAACTTTTCTTACCCCTTGGTCCGAATCTCCTATCTCATTCTGTCTTTACACAGCAAGCGTTCGAAACATCATATGGGGTCTCTTCGACCTACTCGTGTGTTTAAGGGTTAATTTTAAAAAATATGATTGACAGGAATGAATAGAAGTAATTTTATAGTAAAACTTTTGTATAAAATATTTTTTGATATCTTGAACAGTTTTTGAAATATAACAAGAAAAGCTGAAAATTGCTTTACACATGAGGGGTGTTTTTACCCCTTAAAACTGCTTTTGGACAGCAACTGATATTTTCTAAATTCATCTATTTATGTAACCTATATGAATACAAAGTTTCATTAAAATCAGAAATTCACTTTTGGAATGTTTCCTTGTCAGAGACGATAAAGAAATTTTGTTTCTTCATGTAAGCAAATTATGTTTGATCAAGATTATCAAATTTTTCCAAGGAGATTTGATATTCTTGCTTATATATGAAACAATAAATTGTTGATTTGAAATTCATTTTTTTCTGTGTAGTACAATCTTTCGAAGAATGTAATTAAATGCATATCAAATAACCAGTTCTATTTTTTCAAGTTAATTAATGATCTTTTTGACGAAAGAATTAAAAGTAAAGAAATATGGATCACTTGTTTTTGAAAAATTAATTTTTTTTCGTTGAGAACCTTGTCATCAAAAACAACGGGCACACGAGTTTTGTGAAATATTCTCTGCAGTGTGCAACAAAAAAAGAGAATATTATTTTTCCGATTTTTTTTAGAACTAAATGCTGTACTTTAGTACGATCTCGAAAAGCGCCGATTAAATACCGGTGCAAGCGGGGGATCGGGGGAGCAAGTAGTTTTCCTGTGTCGTCAAATTCGCATACCGTACCGCTTTCGCAACCGGCTGGCTCGTATTGCAGAACTCCCGCTTATACCCGGTGTGTTCGTCGTCGCGCAATACGTCATCGAGCCGCTCGCGAGCAATTTCACGGGGTGCTATATCTCACCAGGGGGAAAACTCTTCCCGGCAGCTGTATATTGCGAAATCGGCGAGAGATCTGCCGCAAGCCTGAAAATATAACTCCGGCTATGGCGGGAGGACTGTACTCTCAGTTCCCCGGTGCTCCTATTTCTCGGATTCGCGCGCCGGATTTCGGTCGAAAACAATACGAGGAATCAAATTGTCTCCTCGTATATGGGACATTTCCAGACGCACCAAAATAAATTTACCGCCAGCGCGAATCCCTTTGCACATAATTATTTTGGAGTAACTTTTCGACCTTTAACGTCAAGTTTCTCGGCAACTAAAACTTAGATTAAATTTCTGTTGAAATTGTATTGAAATATTCAGTCGAAATTAATTTAATCTCCGTCTTTACTTGACACCGATGAACTTTTAAGACATTAATCTTCTTCTAACTTGAATTAGTCTTTAATCTATTTAAATAGCCCGAGATCCTCTCTCTATCTTTATCATGTAATTATTTATAAAAAATATCTATCAAAATTCCAATGGCGGAGCAACTGTTATTAAATGCTCTTGAGTATCCATTGTTATAAAGTGCTCGTGATAAATCCAGTACCTGCTCTCTCCGTCTTTGACTCAATAAATTTAAGTGTTTCACGGGATGCTGTAAGTTTACGAGACGTTTGAAAAATTTTCAATTTTCTTCGTCTTAACTGCGCTCGCGAGCGTAACATAAAACGCAACTAAAACGAGAGAGTTATGCGTCTGTATTACACGTGCATACAACGTCGCCGAATATTCTCCGAGTTTTAGAAAAATGGCGTAATTGTGCGAGGAGAGGAAGGCTCGATTTCCTGAAAGATAAACCAACGGAAGCCGTGGAAGTCATCGCTACGGATTTTCAAGAGCGGCGTTCTGTTGGATAAATTTCCGCATTTTTCAAGCTTCTCTCCGAGTTGTCATTGAAAAGAACCGGGTCTGGCGAGGTTTCTTTGTCGACAAGTTATGGCCGATGGGTGGCACTTAGTCTTCTCGCAAGGAAAAATTCCGAGGAAAGTCGGCGTCGCGCGGCACCAACATCGCGCGAGTGCAATGCCGGAAGTGCATTACTTAATTAAACTTTAGCCGCGAAGTTATGCTGGTCGTAAAAAAAAAGACTCGCGGTATTTTCCGCGGGTATAGAAATCATTGGGTTACTCGAAGAAAGATTAAGAGCAGCGAATCTGTGAGTTCGGAGGATTTTTCTTTCTCTTCTTTCTTTTTTTGAGCACGTAGTTAAGCAAACCGGGTCAACGAGATTTTATACTCGCAGGAGTTGCACCACGTGAACGACAATTCTCGACGAGTTCTGATTATCGATTAGCGTTCTCGAGAAATCAAAGGATATCCTAAAACAAGATTAAATTGCATTGGTAAATGCAATTTTACATAAAGAAAGTTACGGCAAGGGTTCAGAAACTTGATATAATAATACAATTACTGTAATAATGCAATTAATGTAATTACAATAATATTTATATATAAGCGAAATTAATATTTGTCTTTTCACGAAAGCATAAATAAAATGCTAAATCGCGGATAAAAAATTAACAATTTTCACAGCTCAGACTGTGAAAATTGTTAATTTTTCATCTGCGACTTTAGCATTTTACGCTCGAATTCTGCGGTGAAAAATTTCTATTAACGCGTATATATATACATTGTAAGCGTTATACACAAAAATATATAAATGAAAATTTGCTTGTCAAATTCGTTAAAACAATTGCAAGTATAATTAAACGACATAATTAAATTGTAATGTGGGATTATATCTAGATAATTATTTCGAAATTTATGTATATTATTCAAAAGAGAAATATACATATTTAAATAAGAATTATAAAAAATCAAATAGCCATACGATTAATCGCTAAATTTTATCATAGTTTAAAAAGAGCAAGATAACTTTTCATGCCATTCATGATATAAATCTTCCTACTTTACGATTTACAAATTAGACCGTTGAATAGGTGCTTTCCAGAGAATAGCACCCAAATGAAAACTCGAATTAGTTGAATAGGTATTTTTTCAGAGAATAGCATCCAAGTGAAAACTCGAATTAGTTGAAGAAGTGTTTTTCCAGAGAATGGCATCCGAATTATAATAGAGAATGACATTTAGAAGCCTTTTATCTTTGAAAATGATAAAATTTTCAATTTTATTTGCAGTTTTTATAAAAAATTTAAAAAATTAGCACTTCTACGCGAAGCTACAACAAATTAGGTGTATGTAACGTACTACTTTTATCTTTCGAATGATCGGTGTTTCAAAAAATTGCTCTCAATTTTTCTTTTCGTATGTTTTAATAAAAAAAAATTTTTTTGTTATTGGCAAACTAAAAACCTAAAATTTGTATTCTTTCAGAACTGTTTTAAGCGAGTCTGTTAAAAGTCTGCTGAAATTAGTTAAAAATATCGAAAACAGCAAGTTTGAAATGCGACAAGCTATCTTAGCGTAAAGTAGCTCATAGACGCTCAATAATACACTGAGAGAAATTTTTGGTAAAATCAACCAAAGTTTGGTTGAATAATGACAAAATGAATATTATAGTGATAGTTACTAAATATATAGTTGTTTTGACCAAACGATTTGTAGCCTTAACGAAATAATTATTTTCATACAACAAATTACAAAAAGTTTTGTTAAATGTAACCAAGTTTTTGGTACTATAAAAGTAACTATAAAATTCATTTGATCACTATTCTACTAAACGATTTCTCTCAGTGTATATACGAGTATTGTGCAATATTATCGTGCGTTAGTGGTGTTTAGGAGTGTTTAAGTCCGGTTGTCCCACCTTCGAAAAAACTATGTGATAAATTATATAATGGATAAATGTCTGCACATAGACATATAATGCATGTGCAGACATAGATTTTCATCCATTAGATAATTTACCACATGGTTTATTAAGAGACGGAACAACCGGCCCTAAGTCGACCTAACAAAAGATAATAAAAAGAGAAAGAATCCATTAATACTTGACGATCCCTCGAGGATCGTTTGGTCGGTGTAGCGAAAGACACATTCAACCCCTATCCTTCAATCTTAAATGTTATTTGTCTTCAGAAAAAAATCCGGTCTTTCCTTCACGATAGAAAAAGGAGGTCGGCCGTAACTGCAAGACGAAATGCAGTTTGTTGCGGTGCGGTCGTTTCCGCAGTTCGGAATTGATGTTCCTCTCACCGAGTTCCATGCCGTGTCGACCGGTATGCCCGAGGAACCGAACGGAATTCCACAAGCGGCTTGGGGGAGACGTAGTAGTTTCGAGTGCGTCCGCAATTCCGCGGAAGAAGAGACGCGCGCGACGAAAGAGAAAGAAGCGCGGGGAAAACGCTCGATTTCACAGCCATTGGCTCGAGAAAATGCGACTATACGGGGTAGTCATGTGCGCCGGAACGTGCATACGCGCGAAAGCGGTCGGTAGCGATGGCAGAAGTGCCCCGTTATGTGTGCAAGGACATGCTGAATGTGGACACGTACGTGGGGTAAAGTTGCTCGGCAGAACGACGCGCGTGGTTTTCGTACGTGCACGCCGACGCGGCGCGGCGACGACGGCGACGTATGCGTGCATGCTGCCATGCAAGCGTATCGCAAGACAAAAGCTCGTATATTTTTCTTCCAGCCCGTGATACAGTTGCGTGTTTTGCGGCACACAGAAAGAAGAGATTACTCTTTTGGAACCTATCCAATTTCTTCGAGGGCTTTCGTTAAATTTAAAAAATAGTTTTTTTTAACTACACATCTTACAAGGAAACATTCCCAAGTGTGAATTTCTGATTTTAATGAAACTTTGTATATAGGTTAATTCATAAATAGATGAATTTAGAAAATATTAGTCGCTGCCCAAAAATGGTTTTAAGGGGTAAAAGCACCTCCCCTCTTATGTAAAGCAATTTTCAGCTTTTTTTGTTATATTTCAAAAACTATTCAAGATATCAAAAAATGTTATATACAAAAGTTTTACCATAAAATTACCTCTATTCATTCCCATCAATAATACTTTTTTAAAAATAATTATTAAAAAAATTTTTTTTCAAAAATTATTTTAAAAAAATATTATTGACGGGAATTAATAGACGTAATTTTATGGTAAAACTTTTGTATAAAACATTTTTTGATATTTTGAATAGTTTTTGAGATATAACAGAAAAAGCTGAAAATTGCTTTACACAAGAGGGGTGTTTTTACCCTTTAAAATCGTTTTTGGGTAGCAACTAATATTTTCTAAATTCATCTATGTATGTAACCTATATGTATACAAAGTTTCACTAAAAACAGAAATTCACACTTGGGAATGTTTCCTGGTTAGTTATTTTTTTTTTAATATAACGATATCTCTCCCTATTTTGTAATTTCGTTCTTTACCTCGATTTGAAATTTTACGAAGAAAAGAAGAGAGTTGAATTAAAAATAAAGGATGCGCCTTCAAAGTATAATGTGAAATTTTTTCGCCTTATTGCTTTCGAGAATTTTCTGAATCTGCCGGCCGTCAGGAAACAAACGTGGAAGAACGCGAAACGATTTTCACCATCCAAGTAACTTTCGGTCGGATCTTAAGCGTTCGTAGACGCAGCCTATAGCATCCCCAAGGAGCTCGAGCTCGAAGGTGAAACTTGGAGCGGTTTGCGGCATTGGGTGGGTGGTAGAACCGCATGAAAAGGGCAAGGAGACGAAGGGCGGGAGTATCGCACGCACGACGTGGCAGGGGCCTTCTCGGTTAAATGAGGCTAACTCTCTTTCTCTCTCTCTCTCTCTCTCCCCCTCTCTCCCACCCTTTCTTCCCTTCTCTCTCTCTCTCTCTCTCTCTTCCTCTTGCCTGTCCATTCCTCTCTCTCCTCATTCTCTATTTCTCTCTTTTCCTTCCTGCCGCCCCTTTTATCCCATCATTCTCTCCCTCGCAGAGAAGAGCCTAGCTCCTTTCCTACCCTCTCGCTCGAAGTCGAACTCTCGCCGTGTCGAGCTCACTGGGCGCGGCCCCGCACCGACCAAAATCGATTTTGGAAAGACGAAGAGAAGCGAGGGGACGATGGTTGTGTAAAGGAGAAAGATGTGATACAGATTACGGACCAGCCGAGCTTTCCTCTGATCTCCTCTGTATGTATCGGGAGGGCTCCCTCTTTCTCCACTGTAGGAGGTCGCGGCTGCTAGTAAGCAGCTCTTCTCCGTTGCCAGCTCTGCCCCGGTCATAAGAGGACGCGCCAAAGCGCGTCTCCATGTGCCATGCACACCGATTTCCTGCATGGCTCGGTCAGGCTTGTCCACACTAAATTGTTAAATATATTGTAAAATTATCCACAGTTTCCTTAACTTGGAAGTAGACGCCTGAATTTAATTAGCGTTAGTTGTTGGAAATATATTTTTGCAAATATATTATAATTAGATAATAATTAATAAGAAAACATTCACAGAGAGAAAAAATTGTAGTGGTGGCAACTATAAGGGGACAACCATACAAATTTTATTAATATAATTATAATATATAGTTAAGTGAACTATATTATAGTTATTGCAATTAAATTAATGGTTAAGAGAACTAATAAAGAATAGTTGTAACATACTATATAATAAAGTAATTACAACTATTTTTTATTAGTTTTCTTAACCATAAACTTAGATGCAATAACTATAATATAGCTCACTTAATTATATATTATAATTATATTAACAAAATTTATATGGTTGTACCCTTATAGTTGTCACCACTACAATTTTTTCTCTCAGTGTTGGAAAGACGAAGTTCAATAATCTTGTAATTCGGATCGCGTAGATACGAAGACTTCAATAATTATGGGAGTCGTAATATAGATTCAAGACCGTGATTTGTATACAACAAATTAAATAGAAGTTGGGCCACAGTCATAGCAAGATCTTGGCTGAAATAATATTTTATATGATTTTTATATACAGTTTTCAATTCACTCCAACTACGTTACTTTCAATTTCAAACACAGCTCTTGAAATGAACTAGAACAGTATATTATGACATAATTAAATTGAAAATCAATTTTAATATTATAATACCGATAACTAGTATCACTTTCTTCGGGTGGATGGGGAAGGGGGGATTTTAGAGCTGCTAATTAGTATCGAAATTATTAAAATTGATTTTCAATTTAATTATCTGATAATACTGTTCTAGTTCATTTCAAGAGCTGCATTCGAAACCGAAAGTAACGGCGTGTAGTTCTAATGAATTGGAAACTGTATGTAAAAATCACATAAAATATTATTTCAGCACCAAGAGTTAGGCTCATCTTCTATTTAATTATGGAAGTATCTGTAATTTTGCGCATTCCAAACAATTCCGCTTAAAAAATATTGCAATTTATTTTATTTAAAAAAAAAATGCCTTATTTGTCTACGTCAAAGCGATGCTGCGTAAGTCGCTGAAGTGCAAGGAAGGCCGAAAGCAAAAGCTCATGCATTACACACGATATAACGGGAATTTCACTTCAATCGACTTGTTATTAACCATCGCACGTTTCCGTTCGTACGATCTTAGAATGTGTATAGAGTTTTTGAAAGAGTCGACGGTCGCTTTTCATTAACGAGATTGTCGACATCAATGTTGCGTGATCGTGACAGCGGGGAACACAAGATTCTATCGATTACGGATGCATGATGCAGATCACGCTGTCGCACACTCCTGGATTTTCTCTGATCTTACGTATCAAGAGGGTAGTTTCTTTCAGGTACGGGAGGCTCAGATACTTTCTCTCTGCTCTTCGATAGAACGAGCTTAAGCCCATGACACACAGAACTCGTTTTGTTTCCTTACAGTCTCTCAAGATCTCAATCTTACAAGCGTACAAGCAATCCGTGTGCAAGCTGTATGCTTTAGAGCTTACAAAAAATCGAGTTTTTCTTTGTCCTCAGTTTATGTTATCAATCTCACATGGGATTATAAATTTATTGTATAACATTTTTTAACAATAAAATTACAAAGGGACTTTCAAGAATTAAAAATGATTAGTTAAAAAAAGCTAACGAGAATCAAGTGCGGTTCTTGATGCACAATTACAATTTATTTCAAAAATTACAAACTTTATTGAACTCCAAAATGAGTCAAAACGTTCGTACTCCAATTTGATTTATGTTCAATAAAGTTTGCAATTTTTCGAATAAACTGCAACTGTACATCCAGAACCGCACTTGACTCTCATTAGCCTTTTTTAAATATCACAACAATTTATATAAATTCATGCACAGAAAAAAATTGGTATTAAATCAACAATTTATTGTTTCATATATAAGCAAGAATATAAAATCTCCTTGGAAGTATTTATAATCTCAAAGAGACATAATTTGCTAACATAAAGAAATTTTGTTTCTTCATGTAAGCAAATTATGTCTGATCAAGATTATCAAATTCTTCCCAAAAGATTTTATATTCTTACTTATATATGTATGAAACAATGAATTGTTGATTTGATACTCATTTTTTTCTGTGTGCAACGCAAGAATCAAAACATTGCAACAAAAAGTTAAAATAATAAAAACAAGAACTTTTGTTTTTATTATCCAATTTGTATAGTAAAGTATGCTATGTATCGTGGACCGTACGTTCGTATTGAGAATTGCAGGACATCTGTACGTATAACGAGCGTTGCTCGATGAGCGAGATGGGCCGATTGAATTTTGCCCAGAAGGGTCCAGCCTGCGTTTGAAAATTAGATTTTAAGCCGACGCTCGCATGTATCCGGTTATCGAACATTGAATTTTCCTCTCGCGTGGCGGCCGGATTTTTTTCTTCTTTGAACGCAGTTTCGCATTGAAGAGTACACCGCACGTAACCACCATTCAGGATTTTTATACAAACGATATTGATGGAAAGTGAAATTGATTGCCGCAATCGTTTGCATGATATTATTTGCACCGACTTACAACGTCGTAACGATTTGTAAATGTGCACGTTTATGTTCAAGAATTTTTATAAGAGTACACTGAGAGAAAAAATTGTAGTGGTGGCAACTATAAAGGGACAACCATACAAATTTTGTTAATATAATTATAATATATAGTTAAGGACTATATTATAGTTCTCTAGCAACTAAGTTTATGGTTAAGAAAACTAATAAAAAATAGTTGTAATTACTATATTATATAGTATACTACAATTACTTTTTATTAGTTCTCTTAACCATTAACTTGGTTGCAACAATTACAATATAGTTCACTTAATTATATATTATAATTATATTAACAAAATTTGTATGGTTATCCCTTTATAGCTGCTATTACTACAATTTTTCTCTCAGTGTACAATTATCTCAAAGAAATTTGGGAAAGTAAAGAATATGTTGCGAAAATATATTCCTTCATTTTCAATTAAAGCTTAAAAGCGGATCTAGAGTTCCGTTAAGAAAAGAAGAACTGTAAATTATAACGAAAAGATGACATTCAAAATTATTGAAGAAATATTCTCCATAAGTAATGACTTATCGCTGACGTAAGATCGATATTTTCGCGCGGCTGTTGACAGGAAAAAAGAAGCTTAATGATCCGGTTCTTACGATCGCCGCTCGCCAGTGTTTTCCTTCAGGAATTTTCCGCGAGACGACGATGGTCTCATCGCGAAAGGGATCAATACCGCGTCGTACCCTACGAAAGCTTCTTTTATCCCGTATCGGGACACATTCTCGTCTCCTTCGGTTAGCCGTGAGTGCCACATCGCCGTCACCAGGCGACCCCGAATAAAAGTCGCGCGAAACCTTTCCTCGTTCACGTAAGATGACGTTCTGTCTTCAGAGCCTTCCAGTTTTAGATATCTCGCTAGATATCTCATTTAATATTCCCGAAATGTTCTGCTGTACTTTAAAGTTAAACTCACGTTCGTATTCATAGTCAAATGAATCTTCTTGCGAACTAATTTAATTTAAAACCTCGTCTTCGTTGAGTAACTCGTTTACAAATCAAAGGAGAGGAAGATTAATTTTTTTAAAGTTCTTTTTTTCTAATAATAATTATAGCTTTCAAATTTTATAAAAGTTCTTTCGAATTAGCAAGTTTAATTAAATTTTTATTTTGTTTATCTTAATTGAATAACATATTTTTTAATGGGATAGATTTTCGAAGAATGAAAACGGATGTTGTTCTTAATATTTTATTTGTTTCAAGTAGCTAAAATGCAAAATATATAAACATCTTACTTTTGCAATTCATAAATTTAGCCTCACAGTTTTTTTTCAGTTTTAAACAATTGCCATTTCGACCGCGAGTATTGATCAAACTTTCTCGATCTCACAGGATTTTCCGGAGAGAATACAATGACGTTTCTAACTCCGCGATGGACTAGGTGTGTGGCGCGAGCAGACGGTCTCTTTAAAAAATGCAAATGCCATACAGAAATACGTGAAGAAATCGTATCTCGGATATTCGATGCGCCGACTGTTCTAAGTACAACGCGAGCCGGATATATTCGAGAAAGTCAGAGGCGCAGAGGATGTAAAAGTAATAAGACGTCTTGTTGCGACGAGGGGTAAACTAATGCATTCCCGGGAAAAGTGAGAGAAGAGACGTTACGCTCGACGGTAGCTTTGTTTCTAGCCGAGCTCTTTTCGCAATTCTGACATTAACAGGTACTTCTTATTTCTCGCCTTAAAGTTTTTACTGATGTAATCGCGCGAAAGTAATTCCTCTTTAATCAACCTTATTTTACGTGTTTTGCTCTACAGCTCCTTCGTCTCTTGAATATTTGAATCATTATTATTATGATTATCAAGTGCACTTTATATATCACGTCAGATATAAAAAATTTAGGATATTTTCAGTTTTGAGTTTTTAACTTGTCCTAAAATATTTTATTAGGATATATATATTGATTAAAAATGCCTTTTACGCATGTAACAAATCTAGAAAATTAACTCATCTTATTCAGTTAAGAATTCAGTTAACTTAAAATTCAGTTAATTTAAAAATTAATTAAGATATATTAAAAATAGAATGCTTAGAGATATACGAAAAGAACGATTTTGTTGAAATATCTAAATATTTAGTTGGTTACAAATCGGAAAATAATTTTATTGGGCCATCGAAATAATTGTGATGAATATTCAAGTATGATGAACAATGCTGTAAAAAATTTTAATATTCTAGCAATTCTGTTTGAGAGTCCAATTTTGATGGCCTAACAAAATTATTTTCAGATCTGTATCCAACTTAATTTTTAAATACTTTAGCAATTAAAATCATTCTTTCCGTGTAGTGTCAAAACATATTTTGTTGACGAAAAATCCATTCTAATTAATTCAAAGATCTATAGATGATAGGAACAGCGGTAAATCGGAATATATATGTGCTATATATCGCTTACAACATATTACATGTCAATAAATAATATATATGTATGTTCGTGAATAAGTTGCAGTTTGCAAGGAAATTCGAGTTTAAGAGCTTTGTCGCACGCTTTGAAAACACTGATTGTGAGAGAAATATTTAGTAAGGTAGACCAAACGTTTAGTTAAATAGTGATCAAATGAATTTTATAGTTATAAATTACTAAATATGTAGTTGTTTTGACAACAATCTGTAACCTTAACCAAACAATTGTTTTTACACGGAAAGGACAATTTTGCTGAAATACAGATCTAAAAATAATTATGTTAAACCATAAAAAAATTTATATTGAACGTTTAAGCTGGTTACAAAAATGTCAAAATTTTTTGTAGCAGTATCATTATGTTTAAACGTCTTACATAATTATTTTAATAGTCCAACATAAAATTATTTTCTGATCTGTATCTAGCTAAATTTTTAGATACTACAATAAAATTGTTCTTTTCGTGTATACAACTTATAACCAAATGGTTCGTTAAGTGTAACTAAGTTTTTTGGGGGGGGGGAGGGAGGAGTATCAATAACTACAAAATTCATTTCATCACTATTTAACTAACGTTTGATTAATGTTTCTCTCAGCTACACATTTATCTTGGATGCGTAACCGCGTAAGTCGTTGAAAATATAACACAGTTAAGTACGCCGGAATCAAGGCGACGTTTCGCCTACGCGAGACTTCCGTTCCGCCAACGTCTTCGAGACGCAAAGTTAGCGCGCGCGGTAATCAACCGGTTGCCGAGGGACCGTTATGAGAAACGTGTCTAGCATAGCGTATATCCGCCAGTAATTAAATTGTTGCGCCTATATATCCGTCTACTACCGTAGCCGCTCGCTAAGTAACCTGTCGTCGGATTACGCGAGACATGTCCCGCCTCATTCAGAATCAATCCGCATCGCGCTACCCTAATTCGAGCCTCTGCCGACTCGTTTCGCGATACCCACCCCCTTCATTTGGTATACGTATCGATTTGCCTCTACTACGTTTCCCAAATCCCTAACCGAAAACACACAGGACGAACGATGTCGCGACTTCGCTTTTTACCACAGAATTATTATTATTTTCAAAACCGTAACACACACGAAATTTGCGGATCAAAATATAATTCTCGCCAATATTCTACACCGTATAAAAAAATAAAATCTGTCGCATGGGCGAACAGAATGCAGATTAAACATTGCCATTGATTGTGAAATATTGTAAAATTTAGGTATCGCAATATTATTACTTTGAGGACCGTGATTCAGAAAATCCAATATCGCTAACAATATTGTCGACATAAAAATTTCTGTTTCTGGATTTTTTTCCTGGCTTGTGCAAAGAAAAAAAAAAAGATAAAATTGAAAGTACCCTTCGCTTTGCTGGCTCTTCCGTAGGTATAGTGCCTACATCCTCGCCAGTGATCGATATTTGGATAACTTTTCATCTCGCTGGATTTGTAAAGCGGCTCAGTATTCAACAGAAACGTTAAAGATAAGTTGTATCGTCGGGCATGTGTCACAGGATGCGCTTCAAGCCTCTCGCGGTTTTTATTGGTCCACGTCCAAAGGAAACGTGAGATCGATAGAGCCTCTCAATTTTCGTCTCTTTCCCAGAGTGCTCTTGTGGTGGTTAGCGAGAAAGAGAGAAAGAGATAGATGGAGAGAGAGAGACATAGAGATCGGGCTGTAATTTGGCATGTTTCAGGATCAGGGGTCAGACCGTAAAGCACGCCCCGGGACGCAGCCATAAAATCACTCACAAAACCGCTGGTGCAGCGCGGCGCCATCGTAACGAAGAGTAACCCGACCGCTCGCGCTTCATTTCCTCGTTAATTTTATACGCATTTATAGGCACTGACATTTACCCACTTTATAGCACGCGCGATATTTAGCTCGCGGATGGTATTACTCGTTTTCTGCCTTATCTAAAATTCGTACGTAACACACGATCGTTTCCAAAGTGGTGCACAAGCACGGTTTTAAACATTATAAATTTTAATGAGCAAAGCCAATGTACGCTGATGGCGGTATATCGATTTTAGCGGCACGAAATTAAGTTACGAACAGGATAAGTCAATCGTTAAACCTTCGCAAAACAGGGGGTGAGAGAAATAGGTATCGAGTTACGAATAAAATAAGAAAATTCTTCTCGGTACGTGTACACCATATATTACGTCAAATCAGAAAATTTACCAAAAAGTTAACCGTCAGTACGCCGGCTGTGGCGATTTAAACTTGCTCTTCTGTGAAAAATTGCTAAATCGTGAGCTTGGAAATTTTGACTGATCACTCAAAACTTTTGAAGCAAGTAGTAGTTCTGCAAAGTTCCAGAGTGTTATACCTTTACAATGATATCGGAAAGCAGTTTCCAATAAGTAACATTAATGCATTATACAGTAACTTGCAATGCATAAAAAACAGTGCAGTTGCAGTGAATTAAAAAACGATAGTTTCTCAAAACTAATTTTAAACTTTCTTTCTTCGGGCTTCTCTGTCGTCCGAAGCGCATTTCTCTCTTATCACTTTGCTTTGTACCGTCTTAGAGGTCCAATTAATTCCTGCTCGACCGTACCATGTCGCTATGGTTTGTTACTCAGCTTCTCCCTGAAACAGGAGGTATCAGAAACAACGGATAGCATTGTTGCCCTGGAATGTCTTGAATTTCGTCAAACAGAACGCACGTCGTGGCGCCGATACTCGGAATTCCTACTGACGGTGATTGCATTATTCCGGGCACATCCTATCGCATGGCTGCCGGCATGAGCTTTAACCCGATATGCAGTATACGCAAACATCGACGGATCTGTTTCCTAACGGTCTTTATCGGGGAAAGGGAAGATTTGGTGCACGAAATTATAGTAAAGCGCACTTATCGGAGTGCGCGCAGCAGCATGAATATTTCATAAAGTAAACAATATAACTCAACTTCTGATATAACTTCTATTAATTAGTTAAAGTTACTACTTTCTTGTATTTAAAAATAATTAAACATGTGTAAAGTAATAATCAATAATCGAATATGCGGCACGCAGTTTGGAGAACTAGAAAAACTGGTGAATATAAAATCATTTAGGAAATTATACAGTGAAAGAAATCGTTTGATAGAATAGTTGAAATGAATTTTATAGTTACTGGTACACAGAAAAAATGACTATCAAATCAACAATTCATTGTTTCATACACAAGCAAGAATATAAAATCTTCTTGGAAAAATTTGATAATCTTGATCAGACATAATTTGCTTACATGAAGAAACAAAATTTCTTTATGTTAGCAAATTATGTCTCTTTGAGATTATAAATACTTCCAAGGAGATTTTATATTCTTGCTTATATATGAAACAATGAATTGTTGATTTAATATTAACTTTTTTTACCAAAAACTTAGTTACATTTAGCAAAAGTTTTTGTAATTTGTTGTATGAAAATATTTAGTTAAGGATACAAATTGTTTGGTCAAAACAATTATATATTTAGTAACTATCAAATTCATTTGATCACTATTCAACCAAACTTTGATTGATTTTACCAAACATTTCTCTCAGTGTATTTGAGCACTAATTAAGATCTGCTTTGACCGGCATAGGCCATTTCTTGATTTAAATATGTGGTACACTTCGCGGTCATATGAGTATATTGATTGTATTAAATAATAACATAATATTTAAGATAAAAAAATACATATAATACATTTCTTAATTAAATAAAAAATGACTTGATATATTTCGTTGGAGACATATCAATGTCACTGTTGATTAACCATGCAATTAGGAATAAAATGCAAGTCGTGATGAAAAGTATCGTGTACTCGGTTTTTACGAAGCTAATATCTGTCCCGAGGGATGTTACATTGTGCGAAAAAGGATCGACGCCTTGTCGACGGCACTTCATTAATCACCCGTTGGGTTTACCGCATGCTTTTCTTCGATGTATACACACTTTCACAAACATACTCGCAGAAACTTTTCGTATAATATATGCTCATCGTTATTGCTCAATGAAACTTTTTATATGGAATTTTTTCATGCTAATATTTAATAATAAGAATTAAGTAATTGTTAATTAATATTAAATATTAAGAAATAAGAAACCCGTTTTTAAATTTTTCGGCACTGATCTATCATTAGAAATAGAATAAAAAAATTGTTTTAAGAAAAAGAATATTCAGATTGTCTTAAATTTTAAGATAGTCCGAATATTCTTTTTTAATATTTCTTTTAATAAAAATATAATAAATCTATAATAACATTTACACAAATATGTGTACAATGATTTACATATACCTTTAATACAAAATATTAATTATATTATTAATGTTTATCGACAAAGTGGAGCTCAAAATACTTGTACCTTACTTGTAAATTCGTGCTTTTCTCGGCTGAGCCAAAGTTCCCTGTAATCTCGCAGTTGTTTTAGCGAAGGGGATAAAGCACAAAAGCGACAACCCTAAGAATTGTCCTCGGCGAGAAGCGCTCGTGAAACAATAATTAGATCGCCCCGTAGAGAAAGTGCGGAAGGAAGGGGTGGTAGGCTTAATTAGGTGATTGGCTATATCTAGAATCGATCGGTCCCTAGGACAGTCGGACTAATGCCGTTTTAATCAACCGCTCGGTATGCGAGACCTTGTTAGGCTTCGGATGCCAAAGGAAAGTTCTGTATCCTTCGGCGGGTTCCGGCTATTACTCTGCCCCTAATTTGATGGAATGAATAAATAAAAGTTCTCTCTTTTGTGGTACTTGAATCGGATGAAAAAGTTGGCTTTTGGCTTTCTCTCTCTGTGTTCCTACGTGCTTTCATGAATAATGCTGATAAATTGTTACCCAAGCTTTTATTTAAATTGACATTAAGTTGAACTGACATTAAGTTGACATTGATCGATTAAGTTAGAGTAAAAAACTGTAAGTGCAGAAAATTTATATCGACAGTTAAAACGTAGTTCAAAATAGCTAAAGAGAAAACTGCTCTGAAATATTCATCCATTTCTCTTTCGATATTTATCGCATGTATCAAAGAAATAATTCATTTAATATGACATACTTCCGTTAAAAAATCAAGTTTTAATTGTTCTATGTCCCTGAAACTAAAAGGAACGATGATAATATATATAAAAGAACACTTAACGTTATGGTAAAATTTTGGGATACTTTAGGACGACTTAATGTAAAATTATGTTTGATTCTGTTCAAGTATAGTCGCGATAAAGGGATGTTTTATGACCGCCATGAATACAACAGAATTGCGAGAGCTGGTGATTTTTCTCGAAAGAAGATCTCACTACAGCTTTCCCGGCGTGTCGAGCGAACTGATGTACTTTAAAGCGATGCTCGTAGTCTTGTAACCGAGACATCTGAGACACGAGCACATGTTATCGATACATCTACGTGCCTATATACATATCGGAAGGTACGCGAAACAGGCGGGTGAGGACGGAGGTAGAAGGAGACGGCAGGTTTGAGCATCTAATCCGAGGTTTAACGTGCGCAGATCGCCGGGTTCGAGCCCGCTAATGGAACGCTAAGCCAGCTGAGCCTGGGCTAACTTTGTACACCTTATCGAGCGAGAAGAGGCCTGATCGAAAGCTCTCGTTTACCTCAACGTCGCGATGCCTTGTTCTCGTCGATCAAACAGGTGTTCGCTTTGGCCAGACATTTACGACGATCCGTAAAGGTCTCACGCGATCAAGGGATTGTTTATTCCTTCGAGCGCGCGTCGATCTTAATTGCGAAATATGAACTGACCTTCACGGGTCAGTTGTGATAATTTAGACTCACGATATCGAGGAATAAAACTTCACAAGTTCACGGATCATTAAGACTTGACTAATAATGACAGAGAAGCTGAATAGCAAGCGCGACAGACAGCATACTGCAAATGACGTGATCATTACGTGATCAAGCCGTAATAATGCTAATTAATTATGCTAATTAAATTATATTACTCTCATATCCGGTTGTGTGCGAACTTTTATCAGTAATCAGTGACATCTGATATTTTTAACATTTGTCATTTCTATTTTATCAGTCACATCGATCGGAAACTTAAAGTATGCACAGCTGAAAATCGCTAATTAACAGATCGATAAACTAGCAGTTGATATTGAAACTCGGACCAGGCAAACACATTTTCGAGCAATGCGCAATCTCTGCTGATAATAAATCGTGCCGCCGCGCGCAAGTATTAGTCTCGTTATTAGACGCGTAAGTTCGTCTCCGCGCAATTAAGTCGTAAAGCTATTTCGTAGAAGGTATTTGCCTCGCGGCATCAGGCGGTTACGAAACCACACAGGTGCTACCTCGTGATGTTTGCCTTTTGTGGAAGAAGAGCGCTACGGTACGCTCGGATAAGATAAGACCGCCCGCGGTTCGCCGTGCGATCGCGGCGAAGTTTCCAGCTCGTCTTCCCCACGGATCCGCCGCGAAAGAAGCGGAAAGCTCCGATATCAAGAGAGCAGCAAAATCGCATTCGTGCGATTAGCCTTGCGAAGTTTCGCGAACCGCTGAATTCGAATGGCGAAGTTAACATTTAAGATCGCGGCCAGCGGCGTAACAGGATCCCCGCACTTTTACTTCTATTTTCCTTCTCTACTTAGAATGAAACGAACATGATACGACCGTTGAATGTCCTGTGAATCTCAAATGTCAGAGAGCGAACAAATTAAAAGTGCCGATTGTTCTAATGTCCGCAATCGCGTTCTTCACGAATAAAAGTTTCAAGTTACACAATTGAATAATAAAAATTTATTTTTAGTTAATTTCATTTACTTCAGGGCTTTGCCTTTTATCGCTAGTCATGCCGCTTCGATTCGCGAGCATCGCGTATATATTTGGAGGGAGCATTAAATCGAATCGGATCTAAATCGTGCGTGGAAGTCGGAAAGCTCGAAAGCACAAGGCTCTGGTTCATGAGAAGAGAGAAACTCAAGCTCGTACATTTATTTCACAAATTACAGCCACGGATGCGGGCAACGTTCGAGTACACCTGCAGCTAAAGAAAACTTATGGCCCCGATCGAAGTCGTATATCGAGGTAGGAAGTATCGCGGGATAAGTGTCTTCGCTTCGAAGAAAATCCGTTAAGCAACGGCGGAGATATCGGCTGTTTCCCGAACTACATTTTCTGCAGCGACGAAGTTAGGCAGAGGATTGCGTTCTCTCTTCGTAAGCTCGAAAGATGTGCCTTAATCTTTAGAAACTGTTTGATTGGAATAGTAATTCGCGAGTCAAATTGCGATGAATGCAATATCGCAACAATTTTACAAATTGTGGACAACGCCGTTACACGTATTAAAAAAATTTTATATAAAAATTTATATTCTCAAATATTTTTTATAAGATTTATTTCAAATTAAATTATCAAAATTTATATAGTATGTTTAGTTAGGGTAACTCTGATATACACACCTAACGAAAATTTAATTTATCAAGTACTATTTATAATACTAAGTCCAAGGAAAATGAATTTCCAATAAAAACTTCATACTATCCACTACTATAAAAAAAATTAGAAAATATTTATTTTCTTATATTTGGAAGAAAAAAAAGAAAAAAAAAAACTTTAAAAACCCTTGCATTTTTGCCATATATCAAAAGGGATTTACGGCCCTCATGAGGAACAATCAAGTTGAACGAAGAGCTAAGCACTTGTATTTTCGTATATTTCGTTCTTTACTATCTCTCTACACCTATGTATCACGAAATAATCACTAAACCTTTTACACTTTTAACAAGGAGAGTAATCATTTTACGTAAATTGTATTACATCGCCATTCATAACATTGACAAATTGATTCAACTCACAATGGTTTCGTTAATAATTAATATTAAGGTAAAAAATTGAAATTATATATAACACAATACTAATATAATATAAAGGCAACAGAGTGGTTGCAAGCACGTTATTTTCTCTTCTTCTATTTTATCTGACTTCTTTCGCGTAAATACTAAAGTTATCCAATACAGAAACCGATAGAGAGCAGAATTATATTCATTAATTTTGAAAACTTTAAAACAGCATTAATCGAAACTGTTTATTTCATACAAATTCGAGATATAATTTCACATCGACTTTGTGCTATGTAATTTTTGACGACGAGAAAAAAATAACAGAAGAAACTTGTCAAAATTTTATTTATTAAGAGGGCAATATTGAGTAGCAATTCAATATCGGATCTATCAAAGTTCCACAACGTCACTATCTTCTTACCAGTACGGAATACCGTGAAAATCCTGTTATCTACTTAGTATGAATAAATTTCAAGCTCCCGTGCTCGGTACAGCGACGTCATTATCATAGAATTTACTAACTATAAAATATGGCTTCCGCTGCTGAGGTTCGTCGTTTTACGTGCTTAACGTGCTCAGATTTTTCCAAAGAACGCGTCGCCGCCGAAGATTCTCGCCAAGAGGAAACTTTAAATAGCGAACGGCGAGTCTCGAGTATCGATTCCCCATTCAGAATCCTCTCGTGACAACGTCGTAGCTCGACAGAAATAGCGTAAATTACATGAACCGATTAGTGTAAGCCAATTTTTATCGATCGTCTCGTAAAATAAGAATTTGAGGTAAAACAAGAAATTATTGTCACATGGAAATGAAGTAGGACGATATGTTTATAAAAATAACAGATCTCAAATTAATTTCTTTTTAAAACACATCCATCTGGAAAAATTCAAAAACTGTTAGCAGTCAGTTTTATTCCTGACCATTAGTTCGTAAAATTATTTCCGATATAAAATATTGGATCAAATGTCTAAAAATTTTTGCTAAAAAGAAACTGGTTCAAGATATTTTCAAGACTTTCTGAAATATTTTTTAATAGATATCTCGCGTATTGGAAAAACAGTTGTGAAGAAGGACACTTAGTGTCATTATAGATGTTTTGTGCACTTAGAGAAATGTTTGGTAAAATCAACCAAAGTTTGATTGAATAGTGATCAAATGAATATTATGGTGTGTACTAAATATACAGTTGTTTTGACCAAATAATTTGTAGCCTTAACCAAATAACTATTTTCATACAACAAATTACAAAAAGTTTTTGATTTTTTTGTTAAATGTAACAAAGTTTTTGGTACCAATAACTATAAAATTCATTTGATCACTATTCCACCAAACGATTTCTCTCAGAAATGCACTTTTCTAGCGTGCCAACCAAGAACTGAACTTCAAACACTTTGGCACTAAGGGGCTCACGTGTTGCCGAGAGCCCGTTCCGGTTCGTTTCTTTCGCGGATGCGTCACAGAGTGACGCAGAAGAATGAGACGAAGGGAAGGAAAGGAGAAGACGGACGCACGCGTGGCACTTAATTTGTTTCCTAGGGTGTTGCGCCGATGCAGCCATTAAGCGAGAATGGGCAGAGGCGATTTATGCGCGCCGAGATTATCCGACGGATAACCGGCAGCGGCCAGATAACCGACGGAATTTCGGCGGCCCCGCTTCCGTATATACGGAGGACAGATCAAATTTATCACCATCGACCTACTTAACTACTATTGCGCCGTGCTCTCGGGGCGCGGTTCCATAGGGCGCCTAAGTAAACGAAACTTTTGTAATTGTTCTATCGAATCCCCGGCGCGGTCCCCTGCCTTCCCCTTTGTTGTCCTTTAACGATCATCGAATACATTGTCTCGACTTGGGAACGTGCTGGCGGGATGAAATTAGCGAAAGTCCGTCGAAATGTCGTCGTTGAACGGTAGGTGAGGCGAATAATCGTGCGCGTATAAATAAATTTTATATGTATCTTTCTCTATAAAGTTATAAAAGCATGGATAATAGCAGACGTTACATGTATAAATTTATAGAGGATACACATTTGGCAGATACAGTGCATATGATTGTGAATATTGACAAGCACTATTTAAAAATTCACAAGCTTTCTGTATTTCTACTGATATATTGTATTTGTAAATCCAGGATAATAATGCGATCCCGTATGTATATTTTGATTATTTAAATAAACAAATAGAATGTGCATGCAACAATCGGTTATTGCGTACTAATTTGAAATGTATATATGTTTGTTAATTTACATAATTCCTTTAAATCATGTTAATCAATGGAATACAGAGAAATATATGATGGTAGATATTGCGCGATAATCTAGTATGAAATCTAAAGCAAAATTTGCTAGATCTGCTCTCTTCTCATGATATCCAATTCATAAATGTAACAATGTAATATTAAAGTATATCCCCAAATATATGTAGCAAAATGCTAGCAATATGCCAACAGTATGCCAGCAAATTCGATCATGACTGCAGGGCAGATTCCTGTGTCCTCTTGAAGTTTAGTTTCTGCATTATAATTTTCCATAAATATAACAGCAGAAGTGCAGCAGAAATAGAGCACCTCTTGACATCATGATATCGCCTGTTCGTTTTTTGACACATTCCTAACGATGTTGGAGAAATAATAAATTGCGTTCGACTATTGATAGACTATTTTTCTATTAATATAATATGCAACACACATTTGCAATATCTACATGCTATTGGCAGGTTTCGACATCTACGAGGTAAATGTTTGGAATAAGATATATCTTTTTTATAGTCTGCACAGAGAGAAAAAATTGTAGTGGTGGCAACTATAAGGGGACAACCATACAAATTTTGTTAATACAATTATAATATATAGTTAAGTAAATTATATTATAGTTATTGCAATTAAATTAATGGTTAAGAGAACTAATAAAGAATAATTGTAGTATACTATATAATAAAGTAATTATAATTATTTTTTATTAGTTTTCTTAACCATAAACTTAGTTACAATAACACTATAATATAGTTCACTTAACTATATATTATAATTATATTAACAAAATTTGTATGGTTGTCCCCTTATAGTTGTCACCACTATAATTTTTTCTTTCAGTGTGGATGATCCGATAGCCCGCTTTCAGCAAATTGTCAAAAGTGTCACAACAGTTCGTAACAAAGACATGAAATTAGTATAATAGTATCAGAGCAGCTCTTTTTTCATAATTATGCGTAAATGCACGAGAATGTGTAGCAATGTAACATTAACTCGAAATAAATTGTGAAAACACGTAAATTTTTGAAAACGTGCGAGTGCAAAATAAATTGCTAATTCCTTAAAATGCCTCACCGAGGCGAATAATTCCGCGTTATTAATGCAAATACGAGCGCGAAAGCGGAGTGGAACCATTCCATTATCATCGCAAAACGTTATAAAATGTTAAAAGCATGTCGCGTTCTGCGTTCTAAAATGTTTGCGGATCTCGGTTAATTTTCGCCGAAAAACTGAAAAATCTGTTGTTTTATTCAGGCACGATTAAAAAATGTAACCGAGATTAAAAACGAGCGCGTCCGGCTAGGAGCGTGATTCACGCAGCAAAACTTTCGTAATTATTCTATCGATTTCCTTTCGTTTTGCCCTTCTTCTCTTTTCCCTTCCTTGGAAAATAAATGCTCTCGTCGCACAGCCGATCGAACGCGCGCAACTATCCGAAATTAAACGGTTAGGCGTGTCCAGACTGTTCTTCGTCATCATCATTAAATAAATCGTGCGTGTAAATTGCAGTAGAATCTTTAGTATTAATCATTTATTATTTTTTATGATTTAAATGCATTGCAGAAATTGCGGAAATTTTGTTATGACGAATTTCTCGGACGGCAAATACAAGTTCGAAATCAATCAGAACAATCCAATAAAATTTTATTACAGCCCAAATTTCATTTGCTGCAGGAGCGAGATTTTTCGTTTGTTTTGCCAGCGTCCGATTCGTCGATCGTCAAATGAAGCGGGTGTCACGCAAGTTCGCGGACAAATAAGCCACAGCAAATCGTAAATCCAGACGGATCATGCGACAACGCATCACCGGGTCGTTTTAATAAGGGCACCCAGCCGCGTAACTGCAGAAGTCAGGGTATACGCGCTTCGTATTACTCCCGTTATATACCATATATCCGCATGTGCGTATACAGTATACAGTCGCTATCACATTACTAAAGCTCGACGGGGGCGGTGTAGAAACGAGGTTTCCTCGCGGCAACGAGTCGGTCGGTTGGTAGATTTTGGTTTGAAACTAAATATAAACGTTTTCGAAACTGAATATGAACTAAATAAGTTGAACTAACATTATTTCTTTGCACAGATTAATGTGCTAAGAATCTTGAAAAAAAAAAAAAAA
>QKQZ01013115.1:0-10712 GCA_003595255.1 Solenopsis fugax
GTTATAATGTATAACAAAAAATATAGAGTAGCTGTCTAGCAGAGCTCATATGGTAATAGAAGAAAAGCGACATATATGATAATTGAATTATCGACAGTTTTAGTTCCGCAGAGGTCCGTAGAGTTCGCAGGAGTCCAATGACTTTCGATTACCGACCTCGATTGAGTTCGCCTTTGACTATAGCATCCCCTTAATANAGCATCCCCTTTCCGCGAAGCCCTCGTCAGTCGAAAATCATTGTTCAAGCATCGCAGTCGTTTCATATCAAAATAAAGGTGATCATATTATACGGAACTCGCATATCTTTTTTGGACTCATTCGAAATTCCCTCCGCATCTCTCTTATCAACGTCGTTGTACATACGCAAATTATTATATACAATAAATCGTGCAGTACAGTGAAACGAAATAAACATTTTTATCATCCATTTTCTAATCTCATTTCAATTTTACCAAAGAGTGCGATATTACAATAAACAATAAACGATAAAATATTTCTGGTCCTTCGAGCCGGATCACGCGTGTACGCGTGATCATCGTGAGTGAGACAATGTAAGTGACAATCAATTGTAACAATTCGAGACATTATTAGTAACGATCATATGGTGTTTCATTCAATTCCGAAGCGCGAGGTGTTGATCGACGGTCGCAAGAGTTGCATTCTATTGACACTCGTTGGTCGCGTAATCGGAACTTCGTGCCACGCCGAATTCTCTCACCTTGAGTCAAAATTCAAATTAACGATTGAAATTATCAAACAATAACCAGTGATCAAAATGAGTGAAGAACCATTGCGAAGACAACGAGGACAATTAAATGCCAAATTAACAGTAATAACAAATTTTATAAATCGAATCGCCAAGGAGCCGATGCTTACAACGCAAGAAGAACTCAAATCACGTCTTCAAAATTTAGAAGAAGCGTACGCGAGATTTCAAACGATTGTACAACAATTGATTACAGTGGTAATCAATTGTTGTTCAAGCCTTCCTGAGGAAGAATACCAGCTAAGAGATGCAGCGGAAGAAACCGAATTTGAAGAGAGATACTTTGTTATTAAGTCATCACTATTAAAATATATTGAAAAATTAAGGCCTGAATCTCAAGCATCGATATCCAGTAATGGAAATCAGGAAAATGATAACGCATTATCTCAAGTTTTAGAACAACAAGCTATAATCATAAAACAATTATCGGCACAATCAAGTGAGACTAGTGGTAGCAATGCATTAACCCAAATATTGGAGCAACAAATGCGAATCTTGGAGCAATTGAGCGTGCAATCGGGCTCAGTACGAGAACCACAGGTCAAACTGCCAATAATAAAGTTACCAACATTCAACGGAAATATTGAGGAATGGAAAAGGTATGCCGACACCTTTAAAACGTTGATACATGATAGCGAATTATCCAACGTGCAGAAGCATCAATACCTGGTCAGATCCTTGAGTGGCTCCGCAATAAAGGTAATTAAATCCATTGAAATATCTGATCAGAATTATGCAATTGCCTGAGACTTGTTGAAGAAACGATACGAAGACGAGAGAGCCATTCGCAAACGGCATATACAATGTCTATTTGAATTATCATGAGTGCATCGAGAATCTGCTAGTGCAATTCAAGAGCTATTAGATCACGTTTAGAAACATTTGCTCTACAATCTATGAAACCTCCGACGGAATCGTGGAGAGAATTGATAATTTTTTTTAATCGAGAAAAATTTGGACGGCAACACGAGACGACGTTGGAAGGAACACATCGAGTAATTAGAAAACATAACAACAAGTTCTATGATGGAGTTTTTGCAACGACGATGTCAAGTATTGGAGCGAGCGTCATTAAACGAGACGAAGGACACGATGAACAGAAGATTTGACGAGTATGAGAAGTCTAACGGAAACAAATAACGAGATTCGGTTAATTTGAAATCACAACCAAGAAAGAATACAAGAAATAAAACAGCGGAAATTATGTCTCAATTGTCTGCAGAATGATCACTTAGTCCGGGATTGCAGGTCGAGTTCGTGTCGTGAATGTGGAGGACAACACAATACACTATGTCATATCGAAAGAAGGAACGAGTTCAATGACAAATTTCAAGAAGAAGATTGCAGGAAATTCAGAGGAGTCATCGGATGCAGCAATCCAAATGATCAGTGCCGATCGAGAAACAAAGGTCGGAGATGCATCAAGCGGCGCATCACTGTATCATCTGGTAGGCGAAGTCGAACGTATCTTAATATCAACTGCGGTTGTAAATGTCATAGGAGGTAAGGGATAATTACGAGTTTTATTAGACAGCGCGAAGCCAACTTTGTAACAATGAGCGCGTGCAAGAAATTAAATTTAAAATTAGATGAAATTCACGAGTCAATTAACGGTGTTGATTGAGAATAAAAACTTATATGATAGTTTTCTCTCTGATATTTTATTACAAGGTTCCGTGTTGTTTCACGGACGAACTTAGATAAACTAAAACTTACACTAACTCTCGAGGCGTCCCTCTCTCATTCTCCAGGCACGCTCTTTTCCAAACTCTCGCGCCACCTATATATTTGTAGACGGATCCCTTCGGGCCTTACATAGACCGCGCTATAGACGCGAACAAACGGTTTAAATGAAATAAGCTGTACAATAAAATACGGTTGTCGATTGCAATTATAATCACAAACTTCAAGTTTTGCGATGAGTTTGTAATGCTTAGTTATTCCTAGAATAACGAAAAATTTACCGTCATTTTCAATTCAAGCATCGCAATTATCAATTCCTGAAAATTTGAAATTAGCTGATCCATTTTTTTTCAATCCTAGCAATATTGATATGCTGATAGGCGGAGAATTCTTCATTTCATTGTTGCAAAATCAGTGCTACCACCAAGATAGTGGCTAAAAAAAATAAAATAGTGATTACTTTTAGACAAAAAAGTGACAAAAAGTAATTTTTCAGGCATAAAATAGTGACTAAAATAGTGACGCTTTTCATTAATTTTTCAGCGTAATTACCATAAGACCATTTGAGTAAAACAACTTTTATTTTCCAGGGTTTACTTTTATAACTTAATATGTAGCAAAAACTTTCCATAGCATGATGTGAAAATTTATAATAGAGAAAAAGCAGAGAGAAGTTTAAATGACAAAATATCAATACAATACATTTTTGTTGCAATTTTATTAGATAACATAAATAATGTATTTCATTAAACATAATAAAAAGATTGAACAAAAGACTAAGAGATATTAAACAAAATAAAATATTTATAATAATAAAAAATAAACATTATTATTATCTAGATAAAACAAGGATAAATGCATTCGTTAGATAATAAAAAATACATTTTTAAAAAAGCAACAAAGAAAAATGTATTCTTTAAATGTATGAAAAATAACTGTGTCAAAATAATAAGTTTGAAAGAATCGAGGCACTTTTTAGTTTTACATCTATTAAAATTTTACGTAACATTGAATGATAAGCAGTATTAATATGAAGATAATAATATATATAGAAAGCGCAATTGAAAAAGAACGAAATCAGATATAATCTAATTAAATTTCAATATTAAGTTTTGTTATTTAATCTTTCTTTGGTTTTTTACTAATATAATCTAAAATGCTACTCTTCTTCTTATCTATAACGTTTTCTTTGTCTCTAACTCGCTTCCGTTGTTCTTGCGCTTCCTCGTGAAGCTTCGAAACACCAGCATTGCTTCAGCAAGAGCTATTTCTTCCATATTCTTTTTTTCTGCTCCTTTCTTTAGTCTCTCGCTAACCTCTTTTAGTAGCCTGTCAGCTTGTTTATCTTTCACATCTTCAAGCTGCCGCAACTTCACCAATTTCCTTTCTTCTGTTTAAAGCTTTGCTTTATTTAATTTTAATTCTTCTAATCTCCTCTTTTCTTCTTCTTTTTCCATCTTTTCTCTTGCTTCATGTTCATTTTCCTTAATTTTTCTTTCGTTTTCCAAATATTCATCATATTTATGATGCGCTATTCTAGCCAAATTTAAGAGTTCTTTAGTGATAGGGATGTATGGGGTAAGTTGTTGTATTTTTTTAAAGCATATTTTATGATCAGATATGAATTAAGAGTTTTTTCGGACATGAAAGCCCTGTTATTCATAAGAATGAGAGCGGACATTGAAAATTCCCGCTCAACATCAGCATTTCCATGTGAGAGGCTCAGGAAAGCTTTCATAACTTTTGATACAATAAGATATTTTATACTGTCAAAACTGTTTTTTAGTGCAAAAATATAGTTCCAATATGCGTCAATTCGAATTTTAGATGTGTCTATCTCAGGATGTTTTTCTCCCTGTAAGAGTTTCCATTCGTCTATTAAAATATCTGTTTGTACTTCGAACAGCAATACTTTCGTCGCTGTCACAATCGCAGAAATGGAATAAGATTTTTGGAGTTCAGAAGGATGTAGACACTTGACACTACATAATATATTATTTTTACACTGAAGCGATGACTTTTTCAGCATGTACTGACAGGCAATTACGTAATGTTTCCTTGCTTTCAGGAGGAATTGAGTTTTCGCAAGAGAATCACCGCAGTGATCAAGTTCGTTAAATATAATTAAAATTGGAAAAATTCATTAAGACTCCTTATACAAATTTTTAATAATAATTTAAGGAAAAGATTGACTTATGGGAGTCGACACAAGGTGTTAGTGTGCATATAAAATTTATTAATATTAAATCTGAAAAAAGGCGTGCATTTGACGCTATTTAAAGTAAGTTTAACATTAATCCGCAAAGTACGCTTAACAATAATCCGCAGACGTTTCGACTCACGGTTCGAGTCCTCTTCAGTGCATTCTTGTCGTTAAATACAGGTATAAATTCTTCAATACATTATAAGCAGGTGTGTGTGGTATGTACAATTGTTGTCCAGAATTGAGACGTGTAGAGATAATTCTCATTTTGGCGGCGAGTCAATCATAAAGCCAGCGGTATCTCTTCGGTGTATTGGCATGTTCTACCGATGTCTATCGTTTTCCGCACTGATATTATATAAAATTAGTCGTGAAATAAAAATTAAACGTAACTAGATAACAATTAAAATGAAATGTGTCAAGCTGAACTTACAAAATTAAATGGAAATTCCAAGTACGAGTTCGTTAACTCGTTAACGTTCGTTAACAGATCTTAAACGTTTCAAATGTGAGCGACCGTGTGTCGTTCTCGGAATATAAACATAATAGTTAGAAAGGACACATGGAAGGAGAGATCGGATGAGAAGGAGAAAATAGAGGAAAAGACTGAAAGCAAGTAGAGGGGAGAGGGAGAAAGAAAGGAGAAACGAAAGAAAAAGGGTAGAGATAAGAGTAGGAGTAAGAAAAAACGGAGAATGGAAGGAGAGGATGGAAATGCAAAGAAATGAAAGCATCTTTTTATTTTTTATATTCTGTTGAGAATTACGTCATAGGCTGCATCTAAGAGTTCTGTGTCAGTATGTAAATTAAGTCCGTGGGATTGTCGTTTGATATGTAAAGTTTCGAATATCAGTCTTTTTGTCCAAGATTTTTCTTTGTCAAGTATTTGAATATTATCCTAGTCGAATTCATGTAAAAAATTGATTCTCTGTTCAGTGATAACAGATGTATTCGGTGTATTTCTATTTATGTGGTTTCTATGTTCTATTATTCTTGTCTTCAATAATCTACCCGTTTGTCCAGCATAAGAGGCCTCACACTCAGCACAATTTATTTTATAGACGACATTCGGTTGTGACTGTGGAGACAACTGGTCTTTCTGTACTTTTATAAAAATATTGAGTTTGTTGAGGCTCCTATGAGCCAAGCGAATATCGGAATCTTTTTTGAACAAATTAAAAAACTTTTCAGAGACATTCGAAATGTACAGAATTACAATTTTTAAAATTTGTAAATAAATTATTATTTCGTTCAATGATTGAGGTCGAGTTGTTTGCCTTCTCCTCGGGAGGTTTTAATGTAATTTTTTTAAGTCTTTGTTTAATTGTTGAAAAAATTAGATTCAACGGATAACCATTGTTTATTAAAGGTCTCGATAACATATTCAAAATTTTTTTGGTGAAATTCTGAATGTGAAAGTCTCAACACCCTATCAATTAATCTTATTATTGTGCCTATTTTTTGTTTGAGTGGGTGACACGAGTGATAATTGAGATATCTACCAGATGCAGTCGGCTTGCAGTACCAATTTGTAATAATACGGTTGTCCGATTTGATTAAGGTAACATCCAAGCAATTTAATCTGTCACCTCCAAGTTCGATGGTGAATTGTAATCTTGGATGATAGCCATTAAACACTTCTACTAAAGTAGTCAGGTCCCCTTCAGGTGCCGCCAACCCAATATCGTCAACGTATCTATAATAGAAGGTGGAGGTAAACGATAACATTTGTATAGAATTTCCAGGTCTATCATAACTAAATCTGTGATAATCGGAGATAAAGGAGACTCCATAGGAGTACCAAATGTTTGTTTATATATTTTATTATTAAATTGGAAAAAAGTTGAATGTAAGTCTAGTCTTATTGCGTTAAAAAATTCTTCCCTCGTTAATTTAGTGTTAATCTTTATTGTGTCCCATCTCTTTTCCAATCCCTCCAACGCCAATTTTAGTGGAATGTTTGTGAACAGCGAGATTACATCGAGGGATATTAGAGCATAATCCGCTGGAACTTCAATTCTCGTGACTTCGTCAACCAAATCGTAACTGTTATGAATTTCCTTGGTGGTGCCAGGAAAGGAACCAGAGATGATGTACAAAAAGACTGCTAGATTATGTAAAGGACTATTAATTGAGGAGACGATAATGCGTAATGGAAAACCCTGTTTATGTAGTTTAGGCAAGCCGTATGCAAATGGCAGTATTGCGTTAGAACTGTTTAAGTATCTGTGAGTCGAGGCTGTAATTAAATTAAGATGCTTCCACCTCTTTAACATGGTCTTTAAGTCCGCCAATAGTTTGTTGACGGGGTTACGTGTTAAAACAGAGTACGTATTTACATCCGCTAAATTAGCTTCCATTCTCTGAACATAACCATCCTTGTTCATGCACACGACCGTATTACTTTTGTCCGCACGCGTAAAAATAATATGAGGATTGTTTTTTATAAACTTTTTTGTATTCATGAGAGAAGATAATATTTCACTATTGTTGCTTCTATTGTTCTTACATTCATTGCCAATTTTTTGTATCCAAAGAATGACTGTCTTTCTGATCTCAGTTTGAAGAATGGTGCTAAATTTTTTGATGTTATTCTCCACATGCTTGATGAACTCAATAGTGCTGCTAAGTTTGTCAGTTGGAGGGAGACTGAAGTTTTCACCCAACTGTAGCAAACATTTAACATCAATGAGAATATCTGTGCCTGATAAATTAGCAAACCATTTATCATTGACTTTGCACAGGCCCAATTGATCATTACTGATCGTTAAATATAGTCTTATCAACGACAACCTTGTCGGTTGTAGTAGATTGCTCTCATTGAATACTTCACTGTAGGGAAGACTAGTATTCTTACATGATCTTCCGATTAAAATGTCGATTAAGTTTTTTAACTCAGAGTAAAGTAAATGTATTAGAGGCTCCTCTTTTTTGGAAAATGCCAATGACAGCAGTAAAAACTTTTGCAGATGAAACAACGAACATTACTTCTGCTTTTATAGTTGGTCTTTTGAGAAGATTTATGACCGTCGATATGATTCCATTAGAATTTTATCTTTTTTTTTCCTTTAAGATATATTCAAAAAAATAATATTTTGTAGCTTCCCACAGCAAAAGTGCCCTTTTTCCAGCATCTTCTATGGTTTGCCAACGTTGAGGAACGTATCTGAGAAAGTGATAAAAAGGCAGTTTATGCTTCTTTAAAATCATACAAAAAAGCCGTGCAAAAAATATAACAAATCTGAAGCATTTTCACCAAGTTCTTTCACACTTTTACGGAAGGTATTGTGAATAGTATATATATTACAAGTTGCAATATTAATCAAACTCTTCTTTCTTGTTTTTAAAAGCTCCTGATCCATTTTCTTGAGAACAGCTTTGTTAACATTAGGACCATCTCTACCAAGCATTAATAGGTTGGAGGAGAAGAGATTAGCATTAGACAAACCATTCAACTTTTTTAGAAGATCGTCAGACTTGGCTTTTCCCATAAAAAAAGTTTCTAAATGCTGAGTAATAATATAATTCACGGACTCACATCAATAGCAAACAGCTATGTGAAGTTCTTTTTGGCCAGCTGCATTAGTAGTTTCATCATACAGCAATGTAAAATGAGAATTTCCAATTTCTTTTCTTTGTTCATCTTTGAAATATGGAGCTAGAGCTTCAGTAATCAGATATGTGAGCTTTGTTCGTCCAAGTGAGAAATTCTGGAGTGCACTGCTCAGACCAAACATCGCTTGGAACCTTCAAATCATAGCATGAAGATGCACTAAAATTTGAGGCAACACATTTCATAGTGTACTCCAAATAAGTTCTGTTCGAGTTGTTTGATCTCGTACACTATAGAGTTGAAGAGCTGAAGGACATTCATTTGATACACCGCTGACTGACGAAGATGATGCCCCGATTGCTGACGTGACAGATGCATCTGCTCAGCTGATTTCTGCGCTGTCATATTTTTTTCTATATTTGATTGTCGAAGCATGTTGAATAATAGCTTGGAATCCCTTATGTCAATTTTGCACATACAAGCCTTACAGTATGCCTCCTTGTCATTTGATTGAACTTTTGTAGCCCATTCTCCGACTTTGTATTCTTGCTCATCATCTCTTTCACTCCAAATGGCCAAAAATTTACAATTTTTTTCCATTGTACTGAAAAGAGTGAAATTTTTTCCATGTTTCACACTCGTTTCAAGTGTATTACAACTATACTTTTTTGATACAAAAATTATAACACTATTTTCTCAAAGTAATCAGAGCGATAAAATTAATTTCTTAACTGCAACATTCAAAATTCAAAAAATAATCAATGTACTAAAAAATTAAAAATTCAATTGTGGCATGTTAAAATCGTTGAATCTTTTTTAATTTAGCAGAAAAACAGAAAATCTTATTTTCTTGAAAATTGTTACTTCAAAAATTCTATTCAAAATTACTATTATAAATTAGTCACAACTGAAAATATAGTCTTGTAAAAATTTTAATTAAGTTAAGGTTCTAATTTTAAAAAATATTAAAGTGATTAAAATTTCAAGATACTGAAACAAAAAAATTAAACAGCACAGTCTATTTTTCTAAATTAGCAGCACTATTTTTCATGCTAAATAATAAAACGCATTTTAGCATTTACTTTTTCTAAAACACGCCTTATTTATTCACAGCACATCCACTGTCAACTATTTTTATCATTAGCTTCTTATAATTAATTCCAAACAATGTAAGTTATTGACGTCTTATAAGTTAGCGGAACAAAGTGAGCAGAATCAATTAAAACTATTTTTTTTTATTTGTTGCTCATTTGTTGCTAAAAAATAGCCAAAGAAAAAAATGTGTTGCTCTGTTAGTTTTTTTTAAAATAATGTTCCGCTAACAAAAGATTAAGTTAGCGGGACAATATATGTATAATAATGAAATTGAATATAAAAATAATATCAGAATTTGTTGCTAATTTGTTGCTCATAAAATATGTTAGTTTCAATTTCGTTAGTTGTGCAACAAGTATACACGACAGCGGAGAACTCCTCAGCAGACAGATAAAGAATAAATAATCAGAAAATAATCTGTTGCTCTCATGATTATGGTACCAAAACCATTCTCAGATATTATAATATCGAAATATACCACGACTCGAATTGCTAATGGCATAACGTTAAAAATGATTAATTTATTCGAGGAACGCGAACGCCAAGTTCTAAAATCCGTTACGCGATTAATGAATTTGTTGCTCGTATGATTATGACATTAAAATCATTTTCGGACATCGTACTAGTTATACCAAGATATGAATTTGTTGCTAATCGTAAGACTTTAAAAGTAATTATTTATTCCGCAGAACGCGCCGCTACTTAATTTCTTTCTTCATACCGACGTAACCAATTTTTGTTATATTGCAGTTAATAATAAATTTCGATTTTCGTTTATTTTCGTAGCATGTTTCCTAGAACATTTTAGTATCGATTTCATACAAGCAACAAATTCATTGATCGCGTAACGGATTTTAGAACTTGGCGTTCGCGTTCCTCGAATATATTAATTATTTTTAACGTAATGCCATTAGCAAATAATTCGAGTCGTGGTATATTTCGATGTTATAATATCTGAGAATGGTTTTGGTACCATAATCATGAGAACAGATTATTTTCTGATTGTTTATTCTTTATCTGTCTGTTGAGGAGTTTTTCGCCGTCGTGTATACTTGTTGCACGACTAACGAAATTGAAACATATTTTATGAGCAACAAATTAGCAACAAATTCTGATATTATTTTTGTATTCAATTTCATTATTACATATATTGTCCCGCTAACTTAATTTTCCGTTAGCGAAACATTATTTTTTAAAAAGCTAACAGAGCAACAAATTTTTTTTCTTTGACAACTTTTTAGCAACAAATGAGCAACAAATAAAAAACAGTTTCAATTGATTCTGCTCACTTTGTTTCGCTAACTTATAAGACGTAAGTTATTGAGCAATTAAATTGAAAAAAATGACTCGCTTTAACCCTTAAACACACCGATTTTGTAAAATACGGAAACACATTTGCGGGTCTGAGAGAC
>QKQZ01013117.1:0-10342 GCA_003595255.1 Solenopsis fugax
TTTAATCTCTGACAACTAAATTTTATCGCTCTTAATTGACCTATTTACACTTAATTTTGCGTTAATAATTTTTTTTACAGTCGAGATAAAATAAATAATTTTTTATACGAGTTTAAAGAAAGAAAAGCTTTATTAGAGTGTAGATTTTATTTCAGATTACTCCGCTGAACCAGAAATCTAATCTATTATACATACTATGAACACGTATGTCTGTAAGTGAAGTAGATGGTAATTAAATATTAAAATATATTTATATTTTTTGGTCGATAAATCTTGTGTATGTGATATATAATTTATTTTTCCAGAACAGCATGTACTGTTAGATATACACTGGTGATGTTCTTTATTCAAACGGAATGAGTCTGCGTTGCAAAAAAATCATTATTACACATCATTTATCCAAAGGTATTGCTTATAAGAAAATAAGGATGAATATCTTCATCGGTAAAGAAAGAGAGAAAAGTAATCTTCTCTTGTTACTTATATTATAGAGAAACTAGAATTCAGTCACCACCAGAGGAAGTGTGAGTATATACACTCACATTTAATGAAACTACATCCCATGTAGCTACATGAAAGACTCTGATTACACAATGTAGTCAAACAATGATTGTGACATACTAACAACATACAGGGTGATTCATAATGGTTGTATCCACGTTTTACCATAAGAGCATGACTTACCGACTGCACTTGTAATTTAGGGCGAGTTTTTAAATTCATCGATTGATTAATCGCATTATGCGCAAATGCAGCTTTTACAGGACAAAATTGCATTTACGCATGATGCGATTAATCAATCGATGAATTAAAAAACTCGCCCTAAATTACAAGTGCAGTCAATAAGTCATGCTCTTATGGTAAAACGTGGATACAATCATTATGAATCACCCTGTATATGGTCATTAATATTAAAAATTGTAGTATTCTTTTACATTATATCAGCCCACGGATTTTTATCGAAAATTTTTGATATATTATATAAACAGTTTCTAATATATTATATTTGTGACACATATTTAATTTTGTAACAAATGTCTATTTTGTAAATGTTGTTCATTTTTTTATCCTCTCTTAATTTTACATAAGTATATAGATATATATCATTTAATACCTTTTTTAAATTCCAATATTGAAAGAGTTATAGTTATATCTTCGTTCCTCAATCCTATGGTCCACTTTAGTTCGTACTCCACTACGAGATGGCAATGTTTCACCTTTTGTTGACCATCTTATACAAAGTTTTCATTTCTTTTACAAATAGCAATTAAAAATGAAGGGTTAGATTCAAAGATAAAAATCAATTATCTTCAATTGCTATTTAGTCGCTCAGTGAGCGATTACACATCTGGATGTTCCCAATTAGTACATGAATTATATTAATGCACTTTTGTGACATGCTGAAGGCGTGTTTGTGATGTAGCCTTTCACTGCAGCAATTGCGTATTGCGTGTAAACGCTGCACTGTACCCAAGTGGTGTACATACACTCGCTCCACACCGTTCCTTGGAGACAAAATCACACTTCGTTTATAAAACTTGCAGTACACCGCAATTACGAAACCACATTACACCGAATAAGCCTATCATCAGTCATGGAAACACGCAATACTGTCCATGTCTGAATCATGTGCTATTCCTTCCACCATGGTCTGAATGTTGCACTCATGGTTGCACTGAGCGATAGCACTAGATAGCACAGTATATACAGTAGCGTAACTATTCTGATTTTATGTTGGCCAAAATAGAATGCGCATGTGCGAAAATAAATAAGTTACCTATCGCTATCTGAACTTCTCTCTCACTTGCTCTTTCCTTTTTCGCTCTCACTCAGTAGCTTTTGGCGCCTAATATCCGTTAAATATCTAACATTTGTAGCAGAAATAGACCATTTACTTGAGTGTCATACTTAAATTGACTCCGTAAATAAGTGAAAAAGTGAACAAAGTGATAAAAGTTGAACGAAGGACTATCTTTTCTAAGAAAATAGTCAACTTGTATAAATATTGTATAAGTTGTCAATTCTCTTAGAAGCACTTTGATCTTAGCTTTGTTCCAGATATTGCAAAAATAAAATTTTATTTTATAAACGAATGTTTTCATTCTATTCATTAACAAAACATTTAAATATTTATTACAGGTATATCTATAAGCATAAGTAACATTATTTTAAAATATAATATAGATAAACATTTAAAATCAATTTATTGTATTAAAATTAATGTTTTATTTATAGTATTTTAAAATTAAATTTTACAATACATCTATCATAATTCTAAATGCCTAGAAATGATTTGCTTTTTAAATTTAATTTTATAAAATTATTATATATTAAATTAAATATTTGGTAATTATTTAATAAGACAGATTTTTTAATGTAATGTATATATATATAACATTATTCAACTTTCTTTGTTGTTTATGTTAAACATATTTTCTCTAAATAATACTTATATCATACATTAATATAATTTTATACCTTATATAATCTCCTATTTTTTAAATTTTCTAATTCATTGTAATCAATTTATTTCTATTCCTACTAAATTTAGATTAATTTGATGTAAAAATGAGTTAGAAAGAGAGTGGAAAAAGAAAAAGCAAGTGAGAGAGAAGTTCAGGTGGCGTTACTAGGCAACTTCCTTATTTCGCGCTTGCGCACTCCGTTTTGACCAACACCAACATCAAAAGTGCCGGCAGAGAATTGCGCTACTGTATATACCAGATAGTGCAGCCAAGAGAAAGCGCAATGTGTTTGTGAGCTATTGATCGACGGAGCGATGATTGGCGCATTTGAGCGCCTATTTCAAACTATATCAAACATATCTTATACATCATCTGTTATTTTACCTTTAAGATATAATGAAAAGAAAAAAATTGTAAATATTATTAGTGCATCAGAATTTAATAAGAAAGAAAAAGAAAAGAAATTAATTATTGCACGAAAGAAAGATATTCCAATAAACAAATAATTATTGTCTGACGTAATATATACACCAGAGGTTTTGATAAATAAATATGTCGAAAAAAAGTGTGGATTTTGTCAGTTGTCCAATAAGATGCGAAAAAGAATAAACTATAAGCACTGAATGAAAATGCTGATTTTAAGATGCAAAAGCATTGTTTGTTAAAAAATAACTATTTTAATGTGATATTCTTTAAAAATGATCAAGAAAATGTCAAATGTCTGCGGATTGTTGAAATAGTGAACATATTATAAAACAATTACTAATATTATAGTGAATATATTATAAAACAATTACTATTATTTAATTCAATCCGTCGAAAATTGACAAATCAGAAAACAAGATCTTCTGAGTTTATTATATGTGTTTCCCTATATACCATCATTATTATTATTTATGTTATTATTTTTATTATAACGTTATAAGTCTATATTTATAAGAATATTTTTGATCCCTTGAACGTTAACGTTACTTTTTTGCATAATAAATTCTCCAACGAAATACTGCATAAATAATTACGTGTAAACAAAATATCCAACAGCCAAGTATTATCAAAGTTACGGAAATCGGCATGGTTGGCATACCCATTATCGAGAGAATCTTATTTGGTGAATGTAAATAACAATAGATTTCCGAACACGTCAGATTAATTCGGTCAAGATAGATCGCTTGCATCATTCCTTCAAGTGCATATCTGCAATAAAATTTTACATTTTACTCAAATTTTCTTCAGGAGAAAAGTCAACTTTTGATAAGTACTTAATTGTTAAATTAAAAAAAAGACACACTGAAAACATTATATCTAAGTAATAATAATTTTAGATACTAAAAGTTTTTAATCATTGTGGTATAAAATTGCCTGTACCTGAAAAAGCTCACAACGCTTAAAGGCCGTAAGTACTCCGACATTTGTCCTAATTTCAAGAAAAACCCAGAGAACAGCAATAATGGTATACTGATTGCCGGTATTAAAAAAATACCTAACTGAAAGAATTACATTTGATCACTTATATTGTTTTCTTACATTACCAATAAATAAGAATTGAATTGAAATGTAAATAGTACAAGTTGATCAATGAATTGAAAAATTTGTTATTATAATTCACCTCATAATTTATTAATTTTTTACTATTATATGACAATTTTATTTAATCTTTTTTCTGATATAATATTGTAATATATGCATAATGTTAAATTATTAAAGCCTCTTTTATTGCTTCTCTACATACACAAATATTAATTAAACTAATAAAAAATAAAAAGTAAATGTTGCAGTACCTTAGTGTTAAAAGCTGTGCCTGTAAGTATCCCAACTGTTTGCCCAAGAATTGTAATTAACAAGCAAACGCTCCACGCCTGTAGAATTCTATCATATTCCATTGGCTGTCCTGTCATGTAATATGTTATAAACAGGAAAGATGAGGCGCAAAGTATCTAGAAATTAAACAAAATTTTAATTAATTTGAAAAAAAACAATAACATATTTATTTAACAGTTTCATAATTAGACAGAATTTTACGTCCAAGCGAAATAATTAGTGATGAAATACTACATACTTGCATCGGGAGATCCGTTAATATTTTTACGCTGTAGTAGGATCTCAAAGAGTACCAATTATTCAAATGTTCTTGTAGAAATACTGTTGCTTCCGTGGGAACTGCAATCAGATACATTTAACACTGTATTATGATTTATAAAATTCATAAACTTATTTTAATTTAAATGTGATACTTTGAGAATATCATCAATAAAGATTGATTTGATCAATTTTTTAAAATTATTAAAAAGATCGTGACAATATATAATTTAGTTATTTTCCAAAAAAGCATCTAAATTATATATTACGTTTATATATAAAAGAATATAGAGAAGTTTGAAATATATTAGAAGAATCTATGTCACTTACACATCTGTACTGCTGGCATAGAATTTGAGAAGAATAAAAATAATATAATGAAAAATAAACAAGCGATGTTACTGTCCGCTTTTCCTGCATCATCGCCGAAATTATAGAAAACTGTTCCTAATAACACCGCGACTATAACGTGCGCTGCAAATCTTAATTTTGTCAAAGTCTGAAAAATGAATGAAAATGATAAAACATTTTAATTTTTTAAGCAAATTTTTCAAATATAATGTATGAAATTTTTTTCTACTCACATTATCTCGCTTGATGCAGATGAGAGATCTTGAAAATAAAATCTTTTGCTGTTGCCATGTCGATTTTTCTTGTATTATACTATCTATGAGTGTATCATTAGTTTTAAATGTCTGTTTGAAATCTGGTTCTGTAAAAAATTTATTAATTAATAAAAGTTATTCGTAATTTTTAAAAAATTTGTTCCTCTAAATTCATTCTCTAAATAATTCAGTATAAATTATCTTGTTTCTTATTTTTATATGTTTTGAATGACATTAATTTTATATTATATATACAAATAAGATAACATCTGATCCAATATTTCTAAGAATTTACATTTTTATTAAGATTTAAATTTCTGTAGAAGATTGTGTAGATACTTATTAGATAAAATATTCATACTTTTTAATCATAGTAAAACAAAATTTGAAAAAATTATTGTATACATTAGTTTAAACTACTAAAGGGATTATTAATGAAATTATTAAAAATACTTAAATAGTAAAAAATATACAACTTATTATGTTACCATTTTTATTATGTTTACTGCACTTTCTGGATTTTTCATAATCATCACGACAGACTTGGTATAAATTTTCTAAATCTCCACCTTGCTGCTCGGTTATCACTTCCAGCACTGCAATCAAAGAAAACAATCAATATCGATTGTTCTTTATTTTTTAATAGATAATATATTTTTAATTGGTTAATATTATAAATATTATATAATAAAATTATTGCGTATGTTTAACAGTGATAAGTATTATAAAACTTGATATAAAAATACAAATCTTATTAGTATGAAAATCAAAAGGCGCGGTCGCGTCTCGCGCCAAGTCAATGCTTTAGCGAGTCGCAGGCCGACCCTCTTATACCCGAGTCAGCGAGTTCCCGTCATGCGAGATTATCCTACAGTAATAACGGCTGAACCGATCAAGTTCTGAGTAGTCTCAAACAATAGCTTGGATAAAATGGCATAATAAAAGTGTTTTTAAAATTGGAGATATTCGACCGTTAATGTAATACATACAAATTGAAATAAGAACGCCTTCTACGGTCAAGCTGAATCTTAGTGCTTTTTATAAATTTTACTTGTGTTATTTTTATATACCTGTTTTCAAATTCAACCGACTATGCGCCGAATTACTTTTCCGGTCATAACGCAGTTATAAGTTGAACATGAACAGGTAATATCACATTTATTAAATTAGAAATAATTTAATAATTAGCGATGCTAACTTGCATCTTGATGTTAGACCCCTTATCCCCTCTGAAAAAACTGTAAAGAATTTATTGCGAAAAATATCACCTCAGCCAGGGTTCGAATCTGGAACCTCCCGAATCTCCGGTTCGGACATCTTACCACTTCGACCACTAAGGCCTCGATGATATTTCTCGCAATAATCGTATATGAGTGAGAACGCATGTTTCAGGCACAAAGTGTTTTTATTTTTTCTCTCCGTGCTCTACGTGCGGAGATATCGCGACGCAAAGTCCAAATCTCGACATTTTCATATTAAGAAACATCGTCATCGTCGTTTAAGAAATACACGCTCACAATTATTATGTAATTTTTTAAATGTAGAATTGCAGATTATAGGAATTATGATCTTATCACAAAAGTGATAAGATCATAATTTCTATAATCTGCAATTCTACAAAAACAAATTACACAATAATTGTGTGTATTTTTTAAATTTGCATAGTAATAAAATTTGTATTTTTATATCAAGTTTTATAATACTTCTTGAAATATCAAATTGTTCATTTTATATAAACTCTAAAATTATATCTTTAAAACATTTTTATTTTTAAATTAGAAAAAATCGAGCTAAAGAGCCGTGCTGGACGAGCCATGCTTCGTCTTTAAGCGCTCTAAGATGTGATATTGTGTTATAGTTGTCTAAGATAAAGTTTGCGGAACTCACAGATTCTTGTTCCGAAAACGATGTCTTTTCGCATGTTCTTTGAGACCACCACCCAGACTAAGATGTTTCCGTTACATCTTGTGTAACTGAGTTTTGATCTTTGACGATTATGTAAGCGATTTGTCGCAGATTCATTCTTGATTCTAAGATTTGTATACACTGAGGAAGACTATTTATTAAATGTCGAAACGTTTGCTTCACTTCTGTCGATGGTTTTGTTTTTGCACACAACACCCAGCACGGCTCTAACTTTTTCATTTGTTTTTTAAGTTTTACTTTTAATGTGTAAGATATAAAAAATTCGATAATTGATTATTTTAATATATATAATACTTATCATAAATATAAATATTCAAATTTTTAATGAACATGTAGTTTTTACAGAAATAAATGTATATATTTAAGTTTCTTTCTTAAAAGTACTTTTTTCTCAATAACTTAAGTAAAATTAAAAAACTAATAAAATATTATTAAATTGATATTATTATACAACAAGTATCTCTTATTTCGATGTCTTTTCAAATATTAAAATTTAAATAAAAAGGTAGTAGTCTGATGTTTTTTTTTAATTAATTATAAAATGTATCTCTTTATTGCTATATAAGTTATAAAGTTTGCATTGCTATAGATTATATAGTAAAAAGAAATAGGTTCTAAATTATAAAAAAGTATGTAAAAAAATGCGTGCAGCTTTAAAATACACTATGTCAATCCTTTTCTTTCCTGTCCTCTTGTCTTCTTATATAATTCATTTATCACATTATCAGATCGGTAGAGTCACCATTACCAAATTCAGCTATGTTATAGAAGTTGGGACACGTAAATCCGGCGATGCTGTATGTGTTTAAGATCTCGCTTTTTGTACCGCAATACATACATCTTCCTCGATTAAGTACCATAATGTCATCGAAGAGCGAAATCATTTTACTGCTAGGTTGATGTATTGCGCAAACCACAGTGCAGTTCGCTCTCGCTATGTTGTGCAGCATGTTAATAAGCTATCAAAATTATGTAAATCGTATAATAACCAGACTATACATTAAGAATGCTTTAATATTATTGCGCGAAACATCATAGCATTCCAATTACGTAACTGTGAATATTGCTGTGATGTATTGGTGGAATGTTATGCTTGTATAGAAAAAATTAATAAAATATATCAAGCTAATAACGAATAACGATTTCATAAAATGATCGTTATTGATGTATAGCTGTTTATTAGTAATCTACATTATACCTGATTAGACGCCGCACTATCAAGACCGCTTGTTGGCTCATCTAATAAGAGAACAGATGGCTTGGTGATTAGTTCCACACCGATGGAGAGTCTCTTTTGTTCACCACCGCTTAATTTGTACGCCAGTGTATCCAAACAATTTGACAAGCTGAGATTCTCTGCAATATCGTTCACCTGATAAAAATAATGTGTAATCAAGTCTAATGTATATGCAAGGCGTCAACCTATATAACTTTATGTATATATAGATAAACATTAGAAAAAGTAATAATACATATACACTACCGCTCATTAATTTCAATACGCTCCCAGATTCGTTGATTTTTCCATAAAAGATGAACATGATACGTATATTTTGCACAGAAATAAGTTTACTTGTCATTATGAACACTTTCAGCACTTGCATGGATCGTATTTATACATTATTTATAAAAAAATCATTGAAAACTTTACTTTTCGAAGAAACGGGGCTAACAGCTAGTTAGTATCTGATCCTTGGAAAGAAACAAAATACGTGCGCAAGGTCACGAGGTGCTCGTAGTAATATCAGATATGTTATTTTGATTATTGTTATTTTGAAACCGATTCGTCAACACATACACAGTGAAAGAACTACGGTGGATACTTTCATGAAAAAAAATTTAACGAAATCAAGGCTCCATTTCTTTGTAAACAATTTATATAAATACAAAACATGTTTATTTGCCTAAATAAATCTATATTCATCACAAAATAGTTTCTATTATTCATTACTTTCCGAAAAATCAACGATTTTTGAGTTGTGTATTGAAATTAATGTGCGGTAGTGTAATATATAATAATTATGTATTAATATATTTATTCTTAATAGTAAATTGAAGGAAAGATTGACCAATGGCAGTCAGCAACGGATGTTGGTGTGCACTTAAATTTTATTAATAATTAAATGAATGGAAAATGGTAATTAAACAGAGGCTTAAAAGGGTTACGTTCAAATCACCCTGGGAGAAGGCTATCTCGACCTCAATTGACGAACAAAGAAATAAGTTTTTTATCATTCCGTATATCCCTAATGTTTCAGAAAAATTTAATAATTTATTTAATAAAGATTCCGGTATCCATTTGGCTCACAAAAGCACAAAAAGATCAGGTGCCTCCATATTCACAATGTCGTTTATAAAATAAATTGTTCTGATTGTGAAGCCTCTTATGTGGGACAAACTGGTAGAATACTAAAGACAAGAATAACAGAACATAGAAACCATATAAACAGGAACACTACAAATACTTCAGTTATCACTGAACACAGAATCAATCTCTTACACGAATTTGATTGGGATAATATCCAAATACTTGACAAAGAAATATCTTGAACAAAAAGATTAATATCTGAAACATTACATATTAAACGACAATCGCATGGACTTAATTTACATACAGACACCAAACTTTTGCAGCCTATGACATAATCAACAAAATAAAATAACAGATGCTTCTATCTCTATCGTAATTCCGTATAAAAAATAAAAAAATTCTCTTTTCTCTCTCTCTCTCTCCTTTCTGTTCTTCCTTCTTTCTCTTGTTCCCCTTCCCATTCTTTTCCTTTCTACTTCTCTTTCCATTTCCTCTTCCACATTGTCTTTTCTAAGTAATAATTTAAAATTTTGCGAACGACACTCGTTGCTCACACTTTCATTGTATCACAGATAAATATCAACGATTTCGTGTTGCTGTTCCGATTATTATTGTAAGTTCATTTTTGACACAACTTATGTTAATTTTTGTTCATTTTTATTTATTTGCGTTCATTTCATTTTTACTATTTGACTAATTTCACATATCAATGTTGTAAATAATAGATGCCGCTAGACCAAACTCTTACACCGAGTGATAAATTACTGTCTATATGTCGAACTTGACTCACTGCTACTATGTTAATATTCAATACACGTTGAAAAATTGGACATTGATGTTCAACATCTTTAAATTGTACCAAATGATTGCACTGAAGAGGACTCGAACTATGAGTTGAAATGTTTGCGAACTATTGTAATAACTTATTTTAATTAGCGTCGAATGCACGCCATTTTCCA
>QKQZ01013120.1:0-10124 GCA_003595255.1 Solenopsis fugax
AAGCGTTCGAAGCTTCATATAGGGTCTCTCTGACCCACTTACGTGTTTAAGGGTTAAACGTAACGATGACGTACCTTTGAGATACCTAATCAATTTCTTGACTTGATTCCAAACTGTTGTTGTAGATTTGGATATTCTTTGCGATAAAATACAGACAGCTGCTGTGATGTTCGGACGCATATTTGTTGAAATATATAGTAGATGACCAATTGCTGCTCGATATTTGTCGTTGCTTGCCATAACATCCTCATTTATTTCCTTTTGATATGATGGACTTAGTGGTATATCTGAATCCTTTGCATTATTCAATTGGAATTTTGCTGCCATTTTCAAAATGTAACTTTCTTGATCAAGTAAAAAATAGTTATTCTGTTTTGTGACTTTAATTCCTATATAACTTGTTATTTCACCAAGTTTCTCTATATCAAAATTTTTATTAAGTGTTTTCTGTACTTTATTCATTGCTTTTATTAAACTGCTTGCTATTAATATGTCGCCTACATATATAAGGACGTCTATTTCTTCACTTCCATGATACATATATAGACAGCTATCAGCTTTACTTTGAATTAACTTTATTTTAATTAACGTATTATGTAGCACTTCATTCCATATGCGTGCGGACTGTTTTAATCCGTAAATACTCCTTTTTAACAAACATATCTTATTTTCAGCTTTTTTCTCGAAACCGTGGGTGACAGATATAGATTTCTTCCTCCAATTCGCCATTCAGGAATGCAGTTTTTGCATCAAAATGGTAAACTGGCATGTTTCTGCTTGCAGCGACGGAAAGAAAAACTCTGAATGTTGTCTGTCGAGCTACTGGTGCAAAGACTTGATTGTAGTCAACGCCGTATTTTTGATTAAAATCTTCGGCTACAAGTCTTGCTTTGAATTTTTTGTGTCTTCATTTGCATTCGATTTTAATTTATATCAAGAGACGCGGTCGCGTATCGCGCCAAGTAAAACGCGTAGCGAGAGACCGCGTCTCTTTACATGAGTCAGCAACTTCCGAGCATTCGAGATTATCATATCTCAAGTAACGGCTGAATCAAGTTCTGAGTAATCTTAAACAATAGCTGGGATAAAATTATTATTATTTAATTATTATCATTTTTCCTTTTCGTGTCCTACAAGCGGAGATATTGCGGTGCAAAGTCGAAGTTTCGAATTTTTAATGTAAGAAACGTCATCGCCCTCAGGAATTCTCCCTTTCACATTTTCGACACGAGAGGCGCTCGCTTACATACGTATATACAGCTGTCAGATGGTGTTGATGAAATAAAGTGTGTAGCGAGCTGACGAGCACTCGTCTCGTTGTATCTTCAGGAAAAAAAGAAATTTTTCCCTTGTTTTCAAATCATTCATTGTAAATATAGTAATTTTTCTATAGACACATGTATAATAGATATAAGAACAAAATTGTAGGCTTCGATTTTGGAGGGTCGTTTATAAAAAAAAAAAAAAAAATAAATCTTTGGACTTGTTTAGCTTTCGCGGGAATTGTATATTTACTACTTATTCTATAATATTTTATATTCAATCTTTTTTTATATCATTAACAATTATAATGGTAAAAAAGGAAATATTAAATTAAAAATATAAAGTAATAATTGTTTCATTTTGTATTAATGTATCAAATGCTACAATCAAAGGTCATGTAAATTATATAATAACATGGAAAGAGCTCATATAAATAACAGATTGGAAAGATGAATCGACAATTATTTCTGGAGAGAGAATTGTGAAGACAATATAATATGTTAATCACAGAGAATAATACAAAATGTCCAGTAAATTTTCATGATGCAATGAACTTTTTCTTAGGAGAAAATTATATTGTATTGATTGAAAACTTTATGAAACTAGGATTATATTGTATTTTATGTCTTCCACAATTGTGTCTCTAGAAGTAATTGTCAACTTTTTTGAAAAAATGACTTTATGAAACTAGGATTATATTGTCTTATCTCTTCTATATTTGTCTCTCCAGAAATAATTGTCGATTCATGTTTCTAAACTATACTTTGAGCTCTTTCCATGTAATATTATTTACTTTGTAAAAATTTAAGTCAACTTTTTTAATCGTTTTAACTTTGAAAAATTTACATTGCTATAATTTTTCATTGAAAAATCAAACATGATTTCTTTTGACACACCGTTAAAAAAGTATTTTTATCTCGTTGACTCCTTTCTTTTGGATTTTTATGGAAAATCGTTGGCCATATCATTTTTATTTGATATTCTCTGTATTGAAATCACATCTTTATGATTTTTTTATGACAAGTATATTTCTTTTCGAAACGACAGCTCATTGCCGAAGAAGATAAATAAAAAATCTGAATCATTAAAAATATCCAAAGAATTATGTTCTAACGAGATTTGATAAATTTTCTATCTGGAAATTGGAATCTTTGAGGTGTGATTCATTAGACGTATATTACAATTGGATATAAACATTTCATTATAATTTCAGATCGATAGAAATACAGGTATTAATAAACAACAAGAGGGATTTGCTAACGAAACTAATAGTCTTGTATCAAATGTTATTTTTGAAAATTTAATGATATTCAAGTAAGCAGTTTTTGAACTTGTTGCTTATATATATATATATATATATATATATATATGTGCGTGTGTGCGTNTATATGTGCGTGTGTGCGTGTGCGTGTGCGTGTGCGTGTGCGTGCGTGCGTGCGTGCGTGCGTGCGTGTGTGTGTGTGTGTACGTCTGTTACATCCAGGGTGTTGTCGGAGTGGTCTCTTTGTTTATTCGAGATAGAAAGGGTCTTAGAAAAAGGTTTCAAGTGGAGGTAGGAAGGATGCAACAGGCCTAGTCTCGTGCACACATGTGTCAAGGCACGTGTCACGAGTGGAATGCATTGAGTGAGCTCGAATATAGGTCAGCGTGCCATCAGGACGCTATTACTCTTATTTCGATCTAGTGCATTCGTCGGTCCTTATTTTGAGTCAACGAATTTAATCGTTTTAACTCGGGATCGGATCAGTGCAAACTTATTCGAGCAAGGGATCAGAGCTGATTTGATTAAATAAAGAAGAAGTGATTGGAGATAAAAACTTATTTAAACTTTATTTAAACATAAGAAAAGATAATAAAAATGATTATAAATGATATGAAAACGGTTATAGTATAATTAATAATTTTAATCATTATATATTTATAATTGTAATGTACGCGGTTTACAATTATCATCGTTGTGTGTAAAGATATGTCAGTGTATAATTACGGGGTGTCTTACAAAATTTTGTGTAGAATACATTATTGACGAATGGTGAGACTGTGGATTTATTTCGTTAAAATTGATCCTTGCCAATTAATCTTTTAAGGATCCTAGAACTTAGAGTTTCCCCCTTTTTCCTAATACATATTTTAGAATATATATAAATGTATATTAAGGGGGAAATTCGGTTTTTTGGCCAAAAACATAGTAAAATTTAGGAATTTTTTTTTCAGAAACTAACTATTCAATTAATTTGAAATTTGCACCATGTTTTTATCCATGTTTTAAGAACGTACAGTTTCTTTTTTGTTAATTTTTAATTATAAATAAAGAAGTTATATATGATTGAATATGACGCTGCGCAAAGTTCTTCATCTACTGGTGTGCACGATATTGGTCTTCCAGGTAATCTGAAACAGAAAAATGAAATGGCGTTTTACTTTATACACATGTAGTTTCAGTTTGATGAACCAGAATTAAAAAATAAAAATTATTGCGGAAGTTATTAAATTTTCAAATCAAAACTATATTTTTTACTATCAAAATTCGTCCATTTTTATTATGTAAAAAAAATATGTAACTTATCAATATTCTGGTTCATCAAACGATAAAGTAATGTTTACTGAACATGCAGGCCAAGTTTGAAGGTAATCGGTTCAATGGTTACAAAAATATCATAAACACCATCCGCAAAAATGCTATTTTGGGAAAACAGCGTTTAAAGTTTTAAGTTTAGTTTATGTAAGTATATCAAGTACTTACATGATTTTTCTGTTACTCAGCTATTCTAGGACCATATAGTAGTCCTTCCTCTTCTTCGTAGAATTGGTTTTGAGTCATTTGTTTGCTTCTACGCTTTGTCCGAGCTTCTTTTGCAGCCTCGAGGCTTCGTCGCGCTGATCTTTCAATGTTGATTTCGCTCTTCAGAATATATTTTGGCTCTTTCTTCTATAACTATTCCTATCGTTGTCATAGTTTTAAGGACAGCATAAAAACCTTCATTAAAAATTCCGGTTGCTAAATAAGCCGCGATTTCAATTATTTTTGATTCACAATGAAGATGTTTAGGCGCGAATCGCCAAACTGTAGAGTTAAAACTCTCGTTATTATTTTATGTTCTTAAAACATGGATAAAAACATAGTGCAAATTTCGAATTAATTGAATAGTTAGTTTTTGAAAAAAAATTCCTAAATTTTACTGTTTTTGGCCCAAAAAACCGGATTCCCCCCTTAAGACCGACTCATAACTCCAGAAGATTTACGAATTTCGAAATGAAATTTTCTAGAGATATTCTTGAGATGTTAAACTAAAATATTCCGTAAAAAAAAATCGATTTTTTTTACACGAAAAACCGGAATCCCCCCTTAATTTATCTAAATGCATCTTATATTATTGTGTGTGTGTGTGTGTTTGCGCAGTGTCATATAAAATACATTGTTGAAGCGTTGTAATTAGTCGGAGGGTGGAGAGGAATTCATGGAGAGAAAGAAGAAGGTGAGGGAATTTACTCTTCTATTGGGAAAACTTCAGGGAGGGAGAGAAAGAAGCAGTTCGTCCAATTCTAAGAAGAATTGTAAAGGGATAGCATTGAGGAATTGTTCTGCATCGTAACGGGTTGCAGGGGGGAAAGAAGGAGGGTTTTATTCTAGTTCATTAGGGGGTGTTGGAGGAGGATGCGGAGGCTCCAGATGTGAAACAGGGGAGTAAGAGGGATAGAAAGGAGGCGAAATGTATTGGTTAGATGTTAAATATATAAGATTTTGGGCTTGTTTTCTGGCGCGCCTGTTTTGTCGGTTCCGGCGCTGTCTCGCGGCCGCTCGCGATTTATTTCTATGTTGAGATAGGCGAGTTCGATTACGCACTAAAATTAGTATAAGTCTTATCGTTAGGCGTGTAAAAAATAAAAGTAAGATTCCCGTTTCTCTCTCGTTTTATTTAAAGGAACAAATTAAAAGGAAAAGAAATTAATAGAATTAACTCTGAACAGAAGAGATGAGTCTCTTTCCAAATATCTCGTTGATAGAGAAAAGGTAGGCTTTTACACGAGAAAAGGAAAGCAATAGGAAGATTTGGTCACTTACTGATTACGGCTTAGTGTTCGGCTCAAAACAATGGAATGACCCTTGCGCAGCAGGCGGACTATCGGTCTCCGAGCAGAGGCAGTAGACGGTTGATTGGATTTGGCTGCCGATCCCAGGATCAGTGAACACTCGCGATAAAGAGTTGAAAATTTTCTAAGTCCAAGAACTAATAAGTCAGAGTGAGATTCGAGCGTGACTATCGCTCTTAATATTTGAATACGGAGTTGTGCTCGCTCTGTGTCGCCCTTTTTATATTAGAAAAAGTGGGAGGATCAATTAATTTTTGGTCCTCCATCAACTCAACCAAATCCAATCAAGACGTTTCTAATTCTTCTATCGAATCTTTTCTCGTTTATGATTAGACGAGCGGTGTCAGTACCGTCAAGAGGTGGGAGTAAGATATTTGGGTTGCGACTTCCATATATGGTTTTGACGAAGAGCCGTGTGCACCGATTTTTTTATAATCAAGACGCCTACGTACTTGTAAATTTTCCTTGCTTCCTGCGCTCGCAGACGAATTTCACACGCATTCGGTATCGAATTCCGAGAACCACTCTCGGAGTTTCATAAATGGAATTATTTTTCTAGCAGACCAAAGTGCCATTGCTTGAGAAATTATTGTCCCAAGAATTTAGATTACTGGTCCTCGAGAGGGTCGCATCCGCTTAAATTCTAATTTTGTATCTTTCTACCGTTAACGCTCACCGAGGCCCTTCACAGGTTTCTGGCGTCAAATAGCGCCGTATCCGCAATTTTGGTTTGACAATTTTAATTATGATCTCTTTTAGCTTTTAGCTCTTCTTGCCGAAGCTTGGCCGATGTCAAGCAATGACGTTCATTCAAAAGTCTACATAAATTTAATTTTTTATTCACTCCTGGCTAAAGTGGGCGACTTGTCAGTGATCTGCAAGAGGAAGGGCTCATACCAGCCGCCGTACCTGGCAGCTTAAGTGATTCCAAGAATATAACTTTTCTTAAGCGCCCTATAAGCCTGTTTCCTTAATAAACTGTAAGGGTGAGGGGGGCAAATAGTGACGGGGAGCAAATAGTGACAATTTAAATTTCTTCTCTTTCCCGTACCTATTCTACCACTTACCATTAATACAAAGATAGTTCTTAAGTATCTAATTACTTTTTAAAAAAAGCGGTGAAACTATAAAGCCAAATATAGCTAAAAGAGAAGCTCAAAATTTTGTCTTCGTGAAAACAAGGTTAAACCAGGATTTTGTTTCAATACTTTAAGGTACATTTTGTTGATTGCTGAATCTTTGAACGACATTTAACCTATTCTGTATCGTACAGTACATTTTTTCATCTATTTTGATATATCAAAATAGAGGAAAAAATGTATCTGGATATCAAATTAGTTTCTCTTAGTAAAGTTGTAACGACCCGTTTTTCTCGCGCTCGGACGTAGCTCGTCGGGATTTACTAGGGCACGATTCGGGTCCTGAGAGAAATAGACGTGCGTGTAAGATAACAAAACAAACACTTTATTGTCACAGGAAACGGTGCGAATATATACAGTGCTTTAACAGATCCGTAGTTCGATAAATAACCCTACGCGAAAATAATATACAATACGAACGGTGCTTAAATCGGAGCGAAATGATATATACAGAGAACGGTTACGGTTCGCGGTAAATAGAATAATGATCCGCGAGACAAAGACGGCTCGGTAGCAGTAATCCGATGATTACTGGCCAAGGCGGTCGCGGTGCATCGGTTGCGGCCTCGCGAACCGAGCAGAGAATTTGTACTTTAAAACACAAATTATGTGCACATAGCGCTGCATCGTGTCGATATGATAGATATCTTAACCTCTAGTCTTAAACTTTTTGATAACTCGCTTTGCGAGGCAAACAGCGGCTTTTTTGCCGGGTTTTTTTGTTTTGAGTGACATCGAATGGATATATTTTCATCTAAATTTGAGGTGACGTAGCTATTTTGCATAATTACCTTTTTTCTTATAAGTTACGAATCTGTCTTGCAATATTTCGTTTTTATTATTCGTGATTTATTTTTCTTTCTACAACTATTACTAACATATACATACGTTATAAAAGCCGTTTTATTTATAATGATTAGAAATTATAAAAAGAAAACAAACAGAAAAGCTACCAGCCCAAGAAAGCTTACAGCTGCAGTACAATTGGTTCGTGATGGATGGACTACCAGAACAGCTGCCCGACAGCAAGAAATTAATAGACAGACATTGTGGAAAGCAGTTCATTGTACCAAAGATTTGGAAAATATAAAAGATAATTCCAATTATTTTCAACTAAAGTATGGAAAAAAATCAGTCTTTCCTAAACAGTTGGAAGATGAAATTGTTGCCTATTGCATTGATATGTCTAGCATGGGATTTGGTTTAAGTGCAATTAAAGTAAGAGAATTTGCATATGAAACAGCTATTATAAATAATCTTTCAATACCACAGAACTAGGAAGACAGTAAAATGGTATTGATTGGTTCAAAGGTAAAGTACATTGATTTATTGTTTAATGCTGTTCAAATCTTTTAAAATTTCTATGATTTGATGAAGTTATTTACTTATTTGTTTAAAGGTTTCAAGAATCGGCATACAAATATATCAATTCGAATTCCAGAAGGCTGCAGTATTGCTCGTGCTTCAGCATTCAATAAAATAAATATCGACAATTTTTTTGATAAGCTGAATGAAGTTCTTAAGAGGAATTCTTCTTTTATGAATGGATCCAGGCTTTACAATATGGATGAAACTAGTACTAGCACAGTGCAGAATGCCAGGAAAATCATCTGTCTCAAAGGTGTAAAACAAGTGCATCAGGTAAAGAGTGCGGAGAGAGGTACTTCAGTAACAACCTGCTGTTTTATTGGCGCTCATGGAGTAATAATACCTCCTGTAATGATTTTCCCTCGAAAATACTTTAAGAGTAGTATGATAATAAATGCTTTCCCTGGAACTCTTGGACTAGCCAANAAGTGCGGAGAGAAATACTTCAGTAACAACCTGCTGTTTTATTGGTGCTCATGGAGTAATAATACCTCCTGTAACGATTTTCCCTCGAAAATACTTTAAGAGTAGTATGATAATAAATGCTTTCCCTGGAACTCTTGGACTAACCAATGATAAAGTCTATATGACAAAAGAAACCTTCGTTGATGTTATGAAATATTTTGTGAAGTTCTTCTAAAGAAAATCCCACCCTTCTTTTAATTGATAATGTTGAAACTCATTTGTCAGCCAGCGCTATAAATATTGCCCGAGAAAATGGAGTAACACTTTTTACTTTTCNGTTGATGTTATGAAACACTTTGTGAAGTGTTCAAGTTCTTCTAAAGAAAATCCCACCCTTCTTTTAATTGATAATGTTGAAACTCATTTGTCAGCCAGCGCTATAAATATTGCCCGAGAAAATGGAGTAACACTTTTCACTTTTCTTCCGCATTGTACGCACAAACTCCAGCCTTTAGATGTAGGAATTTTTGGTCCTTTTAAGTTATATTATGATAATGCAATAAATAGTTGGATGATGAGAAACCCCGGAGTTCCTGTAACTATTTACCATACAGCAGGATTTGTGCGAGAAGCTCTAAGTAAGGCAGCTACTCCATTAAATATTATTGCCAGTTTTGAAAAGCCAGGCATATTTCCTTTTAACCGATTAGTATTTCAAGAGTCGGATTATATCATGAGTAGAGTAACAGAACAANGAAACCCTGGAGTTCCTGTAACTATTTACCATACAGCAGGATTTGTGCGAGAAGCTCTAAGTAAGGCAGCTATTCCATTAAATATTATTGCCAGTTTTGAAAAGCATGACATATTTCCTTTTAACCGATTAGTATTTCAAGAGTCGGATTATATCATGAGTAGAGTAATAGAACAACAGGCTCCAAATGACAGAGCCAACAATCCAAATGAACCTGAGACTACGAGCAACAAAAATTGTGATGCAAGTGTAGAGTCACATCAGGCTGAGACTAGTGAAGCATTGACTCCAGCACCAGATACTTCAAATGTAATAGTAGGGTCTACAGTCAATACTAGTAACTCACTCATAAGTCCAGTAAATTTTAAAGGCTATCCTAAAGTTCAGCCTAAACAGAAAAATAGGAAACCCAGAAGAAAAGGCAAATGTATGATTGTCACAAATACTCCAGAAAAAAATAAAATATAAGAACATGAAGAGTAGCAGATAAAGAAGAAACAGAAGGCTAAAAAGAGGAAAAGACAGCGAGAAAGTATTAAGGAAAAACCAAAAAAACTTCAAGTAAAGAAAAGAAAATACGAAGAGAAGAAAGTACAAAGAGTTTTAGATTTTAAAAACATCAAATAATCTAAGTCCTAAAATAGATTTATCGTGCAAGAAAAATAATATGTTATATGTAGAAGATAATGTTGAGCTGGGAACTAAATGAATAATTGTGATTTTTAATAAGAAATACTAGTCTACGGCTGTTAATGCGTGTAATGTTGGATTGATTAAAATTGAACATTTATTCTTAAAAGGCAATTTAGTTTCTAAATAATTTTATGTTTGTTTTTTTTATCTTATATAAAATTAGTTTAGTTCTACAGAGAGCAGCCAAAGGATTTGCTTTGTTTATTTTATTTTTTAATTTTGAGATAAATGCAATAAATGTGTATAATTATTTTTATTTAATAATCCTTCTTCTAAAACATTTCAACTTTTTACTAAAATTTAAAAAAGATATATAANCAACTTTTTACTAAAATTTAAAAAAGATATATAAAGGACCCCGCACAAAACCCAATGAAAATGGACCTCGGCGAAAATGGCTGAATTTTAAA
>QKQZ01013121.1:0-11234 GCA_003595255.1 Solenopsis fugax
TTAAAACAAAAGATAGAAGATATGCTTCAAGATATATATGAAAATGAATTAGAAATAGAAGAAAATCTCTGGATTTCGAAAATTTATTTGACATTCCGGAAATAAATGTAATAACAAACGAAGAATAGAATGAAGCAGAACAACCTATGTACGATGTAAAGGAAATGACATGTGAAAACGATGGAATTCCAATGGTATAAAAAAAGAGCTGTTGAGTTTTGGAAACCTGATAATTCAGTTAGATCGTTTGAGAGAGTGAAACATATGTTTCGAAGAATTACATCATTGCGCCAATTACGAAGATGGCAGGAACAAGTGAACATAGGTGACACTAAATGGGACAAGCTGAAAGAAATTTCATCGTATATTAAATACGATATCGTACGTTAAATAAATTTGAAGAAAGTGTACAGAACGATATTCTTATTCATGACATTGATATTGCTCGATAGGCGCTAAAAGCGCAATAGGAGATTAATGCTCCAGGATTTACGCATCAAATAAGTGGATACAAACATTTAAAATAGCACATCGTATTGTATCCAGAAAAATCACAAAATTTATTACAAAAAAGGCTCTACAATCAAAAGATGTTCGAGAGGTAAAAAGTAATAGATTTATCGAAAATGTTAAATATTATATTATGCGTTATGGATTCGAAAATATTTACAATTCGGACCAAAGCGGATTCCAATTGGAATTGCATGCCGGTCGTTCATTGGCAGTTCAAGGTACAAAAAAGATTGAATGCGTAATACAATCGGTGTCTGCAACTACGCATAGTTACACAATTCAGCCAACAATTTCAAGCGATGGTAGATTATTATCTCCTCTTTTTATAGTTTTAAAAGAACCAACCGGAACATTTGGTCCTAGAGTACAGGAAACAATGTTTAGAAAGAACAATATTTTTGTTTTGGCTTCTAAATCTGGAAAGTTAACATCACACATCATTTTGAAATATGGTTAAGAGAAGTTTATTTCCCCAATGTTGGTTCAAAGTCGGTTTTATTATTGGATTCGTGGACCATTGTCCCAATGTAATTGAAAGAAATAGGCCAGAAAATGCTGAGGATATTGTTTTTCTAACAATACCAACGGGAACAACAGATCAGAGACAACCATTAGACGTATATGGTTTCCGCTTATGGAAAAACTTTGTAAGACATTTGTCGGATGTTGTCATGCTTCTAGATTTAGAAGTTAAACTACATTCACGAGATTCTATTTTAAAGTTGCAATCATTAATACATTTTCAATTTTCATCGCCAAGATTTAGAAATTTGTTCAAATACGCATGGTACAAAAGTGGATATATAGAAATTAGGCCAGAAGAATTTGAGACACCAGTAGATTTTTGTTTCAAAAAACATTCAAAAGCAACATGTGATATTTGCGGCGGCATTGCTATAATTACTTGTGCGTGGTGTAAAAAATCTATGTTTGCAACATTTTTTTCACGATCATCACCTTTGTTATAACTTTGAACCATAAATTGTATAAACATGTATCTTTATTCATGTAATTTTATAACATTGATGTATTATTACAAAATTCATCTTATAACTAATAAAGAGATTTAATATAATGTTTATCTTGATTTAATAGAATAAATTTGTGTAAATATTAAATCTTTTTTCCTTTCTTCTTATTTTCTTCGTCCTTTTTATTCTTATCTTTAATCAGCTACTCTAGCGCCATAAAGGACACCTTCCTCTTTACAAGATAAAATTTTTATTTTATATTTTTCTTTATCTTTTTTCTTTCAAAGTTTTCTAACGATTTTCACGAGCTCGATTTTCCCTCTCTCGTATCGCTTGTATTATCGCTCATCTTCCGCCACCTCTGTGCCGATTGACTTCGGCAGCTGTAAGATGATGAGCTTCTCGTAACATTTGTAATATCGCTCCTCTTCCGCCACCTTTGGGTTGATTGACTTCGGCAGCTGAAAGATAAGCTCTTTCCTTCGGTGGTCCACTGGTACTAGGCTGATCGAATGAAAAATTTGCTTGATCGATGAGCGGTCGCACAATAACCACTGGGACATTTTCTTTACAAGTGTCGCATTTTGAAGGCGGAAACTATAATAGATAACAAAATAAAAACAATAATAATAAAAAGTACAAATAATTAATGTTACTCATGTAAATAATAAAAGAATTCACTGGAACATTAGGTCGACAAAGCTCACCACATTTTGCACACGGTTTCATCTTGCACAATTCAATAATAAATGTTGCAAAAAATATTCCCCTTAATAATGTAACAGAAGTTTACGTCACTTTGAATAATTTATACTTTGGAACTTAATCTTTCATGTCTCGACACTATTGACACATCTCGGTATTACAGGACCTATTTACATACTACAATGTTAGTCATGAAATATTTTCCTTATTATATTTTAAAAACTATTGCTGATAAGAACGTAATGATAAGAGGATACCCCCTTCTATTGCTTTACTAATAACTATGAGAATTTTTGACAAGTTGTCGACAACTTGCAACTGCGGGAACTTGCTGATGCAACTTGTTTTATCTACGTACATTGTTGACACGAATGACTTCTATCCTTTGCAATTAAAAACAAGTTATGAATAAATAATAATTTCTTTATTCATAATTCGTTTTTTATTGTCTAAAATATTCCGTACATACTGTGACATATTATCAAAAAAATTTGACTGATTTTAGTGGTTTAAAAATGTCACTATTATTTTATTATTACTATTATTATTATTATAAAATTCTTATTTCAACATTCATTGTACTGTATTGATTTGTCTTCAATGCTTTTTCGCTTATTTAACGCCATATAAGACAAATCCGTTTTAATATGAAGTAATAGCGAGCGCACGGACGGGTGTGCGTACCATGCGTTATGGAGTGGTGTTTAATTATTTTTGGAAAATGGAAATGTCGCAACATAATTTCATCATATACCATTAAATTCATAATAAAATAAGCTTTATTTTGCTTATAAAAAGAAATAAAAATAAAAAAGGTAAGTGGTGGGGGAAAGTATAAAAAAAATTTAAAAAAAAATTTTTTTTATCATGTTATAAAGTACTCTTCAAGTCATTTAACTTTCAATTAGAATATTTTTCTCTATCTCTTACAGTTTCGACGATATATGCTTCGAAAGAAAAAATCACGTATAAAGGGCACGTATAAAAAAATACGTGTCCCTTATTTTTATCTGTACAATAACATATTAAAGGCTCGTCAAAATCGGAGGTGGACACCTCGGATCGTTTCCTTGTTAGTAATTTACAAAAAATTCCACACAGATAAGCACGAAGAATGTTAGAATCACAGCAATGTTCATATCTTTGTTTCACTTTCTACGCAGCTTATCGTAGCAGACTTTACACCTGAATAACTTGTAACAATATTCCATATTCGAATAGGTGACTTAAAGTTGTTTCTAGCGCCGGGTTCTCGCTAATAAACTTGTCGTTCCTTCCCTGACCTTCCTAGTTTGAAATTTTACTTTTTGAGTGAGAACGCTTATCACTTTCACATGTATGAACATTGCTGTGATTCTAACATTCTTCGTGCTTACCTGTGTGNATTCTAACATTCTTTGTGTTTACCTGTATGGAAATTTTTGTAGATTACTAAGTTTCTAATCATAAAATGTTGAATCGGCTACCTTCCTTTTATTGCTCTTAATTAAAATTTTGATTTATATATATGAAAGAACGCGATTAATGATGCGAACCGGGAAGAACGAATGTTAGGCATTAACAAAAAAAAAGCAAAGGTGCAGAACCGAGCGAAATTTCCTCTAGTAGCGAACGCTGTATACGCTGCGGGTAAAACCTGAACAGACTCAAATGTAGATAGAGGGGCGAATTGGTTAACTTTAACAATTATCATGATTATAATAATAATAATGTCACTAAGATAAAAAAAATGTTATACATAATTCACTTAAATGTATTAGCATATTCATAACGTTAATTTATTTTAAAATAAATCAATTTTCCTTGCGCGGATTAGCTTGGCCGGCGCGGTGCGCGGAAATGGTTCAAGCGAGAGGAAGAAAAGGCGATTCTAGTGAAGATGCGGTTCTGATATATTTAAGAAATGCATATAGTATTTATTGGATTAAAGAAACGGACGGACAAATATATAATTGGTGCTGAATTATACAATGATTAACGTGATGTAACATAGAACGCGGATATCTTACAACGGAGATTGAATAATATGTACAAGCGCGAGGTGAACGCGAAACGTTCAGTACGCGAGGAGCGCACGTTATAGCTTGATGTCGCTACCAGACGGGTGGCCCGTGTAGACTGTATCGTGCAGGCGCGATTTCGCGAGCACGGTGTCGCGATTGGTGTGCGCGATAGGCGGATCTAATGCGCGGAACGCAGGCTAACCGGATCGATCAACACGCGCGTTGCGGTGCGACGTAATGTCGCGCGTGTAGGTGAAGATCCGCGGCAACTGCCAAGTACTCTTGGCCTGAGATCCCGACATGGCAATCTCAGTTTGGTTGTTGCAACGAGGTGAGGATCGGTTGCTACACCAGCGAGAATCGAAGGGTTCGGTTGCTGGCCAAGACACTTTGCGGCGCGCGAATCTTCGGTCTCGTTGAGTTAGCGGAAAGTAGGATGATTTCGGAGGCTAAGTACTCTCTTAGCCACGACTAAGCACTCTTCGACCGGTTTTCCGAACGGGAGCGGGTTACCTTCAGCGTAGCGGATCTGATGGGAGTGCTAGTTGACGACGTAATGAGTCTTCTCATGCTAATTGCCGGTATTTATACTCGACAATTAGCATGAGTGACGGTATCGGTGACGTATCGGTTACGTTTTTTGGTGCTTAGCGGCGAGATTGGCCGGATGGGAGACGTGCTCTCCCGGGCGGAGTGCGTGTGCGTGCTGACTTGGCGCGTACGAGGATCCGGCGCGTTTCGCCTAACGAACTGCCGTTAGGCGAACTTAGTTTTTGGATCGTTTAAAAATGGGCACCTCCTGGGTGCCTCCGGTTATAGCCCGACGACTTTTCCCGGCTGATCTTCGCCAGGGGCGATGCAGTTATGGGGTACATCGTCACAATTTAATTTAAGATACATTGTAATCCCAAAATTTATTAGAAAGTATCTTACAGAAATGTTATTTTTACAGTTAACTTGCGTTTTAATTTATTTGGTAATAAAAGAAATTTCTCTATTTAAATTGTTTATAAATTATGAAAAGGTTTGCGCCGCCAAATCCCGCGCTCCTGCACTCTTGGTACTAGAGCAGCACACACTTACCCCAAAACCTTACATACTCATTTTCTAACATATGCACACCCATCTATCTTTCACTCTGCTATAATTTTTCTTTTCTCATGTAACACACAAATAAGGAGACATGTACTATGATAACTCATTTTATTCATCCTGTGCCCGTATTATCATTGTTATGGGGCCACCCAGGCAACATATTTTTCTGCTGTTTCTATGTTATTTCTTTGCAAAAGTGGTTTGTGAAAAAATGTCAAATTTATCCATAAATTATATTAACAGAGAAATCTACGAGAAACTGCAGACAAAATTGCAGAGAAAATACTGACAAATTTGCAAGCAATATTATAGAGAAACTAAAAGAGACATTTCTATGCATTTTTTCTGTAAAATCTATTTGCAGAAAAATCGAAGAGAAACTAACGACAAAACTACAGAGAAACACAGACAAATTTTTGGAGAATTTGTAGAGAATATTGTTGAGAAATTTCTCGGTGTTTTTTCCGCAAGAGAGAGACTTAACTGCAAAGAAATTAAGAAGAAAGTAATAGCAATTTTTTAGTGCAATCAGAATAAATGCAGAGAAAAAAAAGACGAACTGCAGAGATACTTGAAAAGAAATTTCTTTGCATTTTCTCTGCGAAATCTATTTACACAAAAATGTCAGAAAAACAGAAGATTTTCGAGCACGCGGCACTGCCGCTAGATGGACACGAGAATTTTATATCTTGTAAGTACAAAATCACAGAATAAAATAAAGCCGTGGCATTATGTGATTTTTCATTTTTGTCTTGGCAAGAGTATTTTTTGAAAGCGAGTCCCCAAAATTGGACTTCAGATTTAAAAAAAAGACATGTTTAATAGCTTCATCGAAATTTAATTGAATTTGAAATTTTAATTTTTATAACTATTTTCATACTAAAATTATGCTGTAATTTTTCTGCTAATTTCTCTGTAATGTTATCACATATTTTTGTGCAATTTCTGCACAAAGTGGCTTAATTGTGAGACAAACAGCGGAAAAATGTATAGAAAAATTACAGAAAAATATTTTTGCCTGGGTAGGTACGTAAGAAAAAGGAAGCATACGGTACAAGTGTCGATTCGGTGCACGAGAAGACACAGACTCGTAGTATTCACGCGTAAACGACCGTCTCACAAGAATATAACCCCGACATGGCAACCCACGAAGTTAAAGCTGAGACTCACATAACGAAGCTATCGTTAGGAGAATCCTCCGTGCTAGACAAACTCCTTTACGAACTCGGATATCTCCGAACTCGTGGGGATCACTTGATAGAGCGTACCTATTCGCATATGCGTGTCTAAATGAACGACACCGAACAGGCCGTGATAGCGCAAGCTACAGTGTCGATGTCTCATACGAATGCACATAAGAAGATATCCGTAATAGAAGCGAAGCATCCCGGAATTATCTTCGATTAAAGGAAATGCGAAATTCGGAATTCGATGGTACTTCGCGAAACCGTATCCGAGAATTTCTAACCGCAAGCAATTACACTATTAAAAACGTCGATCCAGCTGATGTGTGTGAGTTTACTTTACTAGAAGCTATTATATGCACTAAACTACTAAACTTAAGGGCAAAGCACTGCTCGACTTCAATACTCGCGATGTTTATAGTTTCGAAAAATTGAATGATGCGTTCGAGAGTATCTGAGTAAGCGCAGTACAATGCACCTACAAATAGAGTTTAATTCGCTTAAACAAAGAAATGGAGAAAGTGCTCGAGATTTCGGTCGGAGAGTCGACTGGCTATGGAACTATATGAATTTATGATAAAAGAAGGGACATACGTACAACTCTAAGAAGCAACAAACAATTTTGGAAATGATAAAGTTACAGGCTTTACACAATTTCCAACTTAGCCTGCACGAAGATACAAAATTAATCATACGATCGCAAAAATACCTTACCTTACAAGAGGCAATAGCAGTTATGGTACACTTTCATATATATAAATATGCGACCATACCGTCTCTTTAAGAAACGTAAGCACGAAGTAAATAAACAAATAGAAATATTAAAACAAAAAATTATAAGACTTAGCACTAGACAATGGAATGTGCTCTTATTGGTGGTACTCAAAAAGACGGACGCATCTGGAAAATCCAAAATCCGAATTGTATAATAGATTTCCGAAAATTAAATGATTGAATGATAAAACACTTGTTTCTCTAATATAACGGACATATTAGGCCAATTAGGAAACGCGAAATATTTTACTACACTATAGCTTGTCGGTTACCATCAGATACCGATGGCCGAACACGATAAACTTATGTTGTTATGTATAAGACTACTTTATCCACACTACTCCACATACGACCATTATTTAACATATACTGTTCGGACTTAAGGCGATGCTGGACCGGTCTCTATACGCGATTATTTTTAAACAGACCGATCTTTTAATGGCTTTATAGATCTCAAAATCCTTCTCCACAATTAAAGTAGTGACAAAAACATTTGTCGGATACTATAATTTATTACGAAAAACGAAAGTTGATTAAAAAATTATAGTATAATTATCGGCTTCTGCAACCGACTCGTGGCAACATGTGCCCCATATAAAAGTTTTAGACTTTGTATGTATGAAATAAGTAGTTTCCGACAAATGAATTAAATGAAAGAACAATACGGCGCTTGCAGAATGATACTAGAAGTTCTAGTATGAGAGAAAGGCCTGTTTAAAATTTGTTTATGTAATTTGCACGCCGATTTGGTGGGAAGAGCAGTAATTGTGTTGGTGGTAGTAGAGAGATCTTGCATTAAATGGCGCTAAAATCGAAAAACAAGGACAGATGAATGCGTTTGGCAAACAGCGCTAGCCTATTGCTCTTACTCTTTGCCCCGCGCGCGGCCCATAGTCACTAGACTTTACGTCGAAGAGAAATCTACAGTACCAACGTCGAGTGAGTTCCACCGTCAATCCAGCATCGCCTTAAGTATGCGCCAGCGACATTTCAGCGATTAATGAACACGATCTAGCTGGAATGCAAGGATTAAAATGCCTGGTATTTAGATGACATCGTAATCAAATCAAATTAAAATATTACAAATAATCATAGCCTACATAGATAACACTAAGAAAATGATACAGACAAATGAATATTTTCTCGCAAATGCAACAAATTAAGAGAACAGTTATTAGCAAATAAACGCTAAAACAACATATACGAACATTTTATTGTAACGCGATAGTAGTAGACTTAACGCGCGACGCGAAAGATATACTAGATTATTTAGTTCTGTATAACAACAAAATATTTGATGGATATCGTCTGTAGAAATAGCAGAGGGATCGCACGCAATAGAATTATAGCAGGAATGGTAATTATTACACTTGAGATGTACACACAGAGAGATATATATTTCGGTTCTGGCGTCAAAGCCGAACATAACGTAACGTAACATGGGCGCGCGAGGGCGTAAGAGACCCGAACTATGGTGGGTATAGATAGCGCCTTAAATACAAAGTAACTAGACATACGAACTAGGCACAAGCGCCATCTGCTCCAACAATATTACATCCCCGAATAGCGTCAATCACAAACATAATGGCTTAAAAGACGCAAGCTTATAATTACCGGAAGGATATTCCCATTCTATCCCATTTTGAATCAAAGAAAGTAAATAGTCAATGATAGAAAAAATAATTACTGTTACTGTTAATCATTTTTAATTGTGCGAAAAATACTCAATATTGAAGCTTACATAACATTGCAGGAAATAGTCGTAAAAAGAAAACTAAAAAAGCATTTTGGAGGTCAAAATCTCAGCTATAAGATACATTGAACCGTTTGACCTGTAAACCATTTCCCTTCAATAGATGGCTCGTGCATGGATGTAATATGTTATAAAAAACTTTCATTACAGTCATCTTAAAGCTTAAAGTCTTCCCTTCAAATTTGTATATAGAAATTTATCTTACGATTTGTTTTTACCGAGTTATTCCACTTTCAAGTGAACCATTTTCGACACTTTCTGAAAAATTCATATTTCTTAGTATTATAACAACCCGTTTATTCCGAGCGCGGAACAGCTCGGGAATCCAGGGCTCAGAGATGGGTCGCGGATAAAGTAGGCCGAGATATGCAATTGGAAGAATACGAGATTTATTATAATAAAGAAGATTTATCAAACTAAAGTAACAGTGTTTCGGCGCGATATTTACAAGCGGTATTTACAGCATGTGAGTGTCGGCCTTGCGGTAACGCTCGACGGCCTTGCGCAGTCTGCGACGCGTGTTTACCAGATGTCGGTCGCGAGGCGTGAGCCGCGGCGCGCGCATCCCACATGTCATATTGTATCAGCAACCTCGTGATTTTCAATCCTTTGGACGGGACGAGATTATTACTTTGTTGCACGTAGCGGTGCAACAAAGTAACAACAGTGCCACAACAGTGTACTTGCATGGAAGTGTTTTTTAATAATCATCGATAACTTTGTAAAGAGTAGTTGGCATCTGATACAATGTTAGAGCATTCAATTTTGTTCATCCCCCGTTCGGCGCATTTCTTTATTACCTTCTATTCTGTATCCTTGGACGGAGATGGTTAACGAATTTTTTTCGATGGAATCTGTAAGATAAATTCAATGAATTTTAAGACTAGTGACGGATCGATATGTACTCTCATTGTAAACAAATGTTGGAAATAGTAAGTATCGTAACTTTTTTATAGAAGTTGGTGATGGGAGTTAGTATCTGATTGTGAGACATGTTCGAGCACTCAAAGAGCACTATCTATTTCCGTTGGATCCATTCCCATACAACTCTCCATTCTGTATACTTAGATGATTGGTAGATCATAGTTTTTTAAAATAATTGCTACAACTCATGCGATGCTAATGCCATTTAGTGGCAGGTTCACGAAATCAAACAAGATCTAAAACTTTACGAAAAAAAAGATGACGATGCGATGCATCTGAATGACATAAATCAGGCAGAAAAATACATGTATAAATTCATATATGTATGTATTAAGTGCATTTATGGGCATCATTTTCATGTCAATGTGTTCGGAAAATTCTACATTTTTCCCCAATATACGCATTTTTTAATAACATTAATTTATTTAAAAAGGACAATTACTTATTTGAAAAAAATGTTTTTTTCTGTAAATAATAGCATGGTAGCGTCTTATTCATGGAAGGACGAAAAAAATATACTTGGCATTTTTTGATTATATTGCAGCAACAATGAAATGTCTGCATCTAGAAATATCGTAATATAATATTGCAACAATATTTAATAATATTTTGTAATGACATGATAATTAAGATATTTTTATTTTGAAAAATTAAGAAAATAATTAATACTAATAAATTTGCAATGCGTTATTAATAGCATTACAAATTTATTTTTTGCAATAAATTCTTTACAGTGTTTTAAGAGTGCTAATTAGCATCAAAGTATTATTAAAATTGTCATTTTAACTTATGATATTACATATTCCAGCTTCAATTTGTAACAATATTTCAAATACCGACAAATGATCGGTGCGCAGTTTGCATGAATTGGTAATATTATTAAATATTGTTGTAAAATTTCACGTGAAAAATATGATTAGGCATCAAGATCTCCTGTTGATAATGGTATTTTCTTATCTTTATATTTGACAATTTTCGGCCTAGTTTCACTTATTGTTAAAAACTATAATTTTATATATTTATTTTATTTAATTTTATTAATGATATAGGGGAGAGTGGGGTACATCGGACCTAGTTGCAGTTTTTGCTCTCTATAAGACACAAATAAAGTCCGATCATAAAACTGAAGGTGCCGTTGGAAAGATAATTTAATTCCCTTCATTTTTGCTTAAGACCATTTTGACGTATCTCTCATCTGTGTTGAACTATAAAGGAAAATGTAAAAACAACCACTGATTTCAAATCGAATCACCCCCTGGTACAAATCAGACATTCTTATTTTTATGGATTTTTAGATAGAATTTTTTAATGT
>QKQZ01013122.1:0-25870 GCA_003595255.1 Solenopsis fugax
AAACCTCGCTACCTCATATTAGGAACCTATCCCATAATAGGCGACTTTACCCTATATATCAGAATTCTTAGAAATCTTTTACTTTGATATATGGCGGGGCATTCCACGCCAAATAATTTAAGCCACCCATTTTTCAGTGTTACAGATTTTGTATTTACCAAATTCATAAAAATGAACCGCAAGTAAAGTTGTTTTGAATTTTATACATAAAAGCGTATTTTTCACTCCTTTCAATAGCTATCCGTGTGTTCTTTTGTCTGAATAGGCTTCACTTAGATGCTTTTTACAACTATTTACTGACTGTTATTCGGAAAATCAAGGTCCATTTTTACAAGTGTTTTAAAGCGTTTTCTCGTTCTGTTTTATCCAAATTCTCTTTATTTACAAATGCCACGGCGGAAATTTTTATGTGATTTATCGCTTATGATGTCACGACTTCAAGAGACTGACCGGTCTCTCGATAGACAGTATAACCTGCTCACCCTGTTCTTGTTATCTTTACACCTCCTAGCAAACACAAAGTAACAGTTATACATATGTTAGTTGTAATTTCCCATTCAACAATGTAACTGTTATATAACACACTCGTTATATAGCAAATAACTGTTATATAACACACTCGTTATATAACAGTTACATTGTTGAGAAGGAAATTACAACTAACGTATGCATAACTATTACTTTGTGTTTGCTGGGCTCACACGCGATTACATGCCGATCGACTTTCCGTCGAAAAAAAATTCCCTAAATTCAGTCTCAACCTTGTTAAACAGGATCTGTAAGGGTCTTGCAGAAAAAAATGTCACCATGGCTTAACAGCGATCCAACAATTTAGTTGGGCCGAATGTGATGGCGGAGAGGCCGGGTGACATTGCAGCGACATTGCCTCACTTCTCGAGCTCTTATTCCCAAACGAATGCGTATTCCATTAAATTCTTTTAGGGTAACAAAGTAGAGGCCTAGGGCTACACTATTTCCGAAAAAAATCGAGACTGGCCTTTTAATCGCGCCGCTATTTTGAAGACTTAAAAATGGCAAAAATCGTCGAAAACGGATTCTGACCGAAAAATAAGTAATTTCACGTGAAAAAGCGTTCAATTTTCTATAGAAAACGTCAACATTTCATTTTCAAACTTGCTTTTTATGCCCACTGTAAAGCAGCGAAAAGAGTGCTGTAATGATAAGTCCTACAGTTCGGCAACCAATTATTCTACAGGCTTAATATTTAATATAGAATGGCCATAATTTGGCCATTAAACTGTTCAAGCTCACGCAATATGAATAAAATCTGTAACACTTCGAAAAATGGGTGGCTCATTTGGCGTGGAATGCCCTATATGTAAAACATTTTTTATCGATTATTTATGTAAAAAATACCTTATATTGTTTTACAAAACGCAACATGTAGCGCGACTATAAGCAAGTTTTTAATTCATAATTAATTAATCGTATTATACGCAAATGTAGCTTTTATGGAACAAAATTGAATTTGCGCGTAATGTGAGTGGTCAATCGATGAATTAAAAAATTTCCTTATATATATAGATTAGACTTGTACACAAAACATGTTATAAAGATGTTAGCGCGCTTTTTTGTTATTCTATTCTTATTTTATATGTCTAATGAATGATAAAGATGCAATGACAAAAGAGAAAAATGTATTATAAACATAACAATATTAAAACGTCACAAATAAAGTAAAATGATCTAATGCTATCAATAATACGCAAACTATGCAATTTGTAAAAAAAATCATATAAATTTTATTCTTACTTTTGAAAAATGTATTTTCAGCGGATTTTGTATTGAAAAAAATTATGAACATTAGCATTATTTATTCTGGCATCATTTTAATCTTTCCCAGTCTAATCTAACATCATTCAACCTGCCCCAAACTATTCTGATCTTAGTATGATCCAGAATCAACGAAGTTAGAATAGAGAGAGTTAAGTAAGAGTAGAGATTCTTGCTTAAAAAGTCCAATAAGAAATGATAGAAACCTATAGAAATTTGATAGAAATTCTACATGATTTTATCCAAACCTACCCAGATAACCAAGTGTGTTTTAGCACATCGGGCAAATTAATGCACTGCATGCATTATTGTGAACTTGCTGTCAATTTGCTGACTACAGAGTTTAACGTGGAGTTAGCAACAGGAAAGCAAAAACACATCATTAGTTAATGAAATTTTAAGAGCAAACGTTTATAAATAATAACACGTCATATTGACAGCAAATTGACGGATCGTCATGAGCTCGCATTCGTATATGTCATAATGACAGCAATATGAGAGCAAAATGATGGCACGTATAATATCAAAAGTTTGACACAAGAAGCAGAATACTTATGAATATTGTTGAAGTTTCTAAATTACAGTTTGTTGTCGACAATTAGTTGACATGGCAATATTTGTTTATCATTGACGACAATTTTTCGTCAACAAGTTATAATGCAGTAACACTTTAAACTGAGATATAATTTCTTCATAAATAATTAATATGAACAAATGTATGCTTATCTACCCCTATAACCATTTCTGCAACTGCGAAGGTTGGCAACAAATTTTGGTTCGCATATGGTCCGCATACATTGTTATTTTCGGTACTGATATTAAACAAGTTTGCTATTGCAAAAATTTTAGCAATTGTCACGCAAAAATGCAACATTATCCCTTGTCAAAATGCACGACAGATTGAAAATTGATAATAGACCCCTAACAGCACACTTCATCCCGGGGACGTCCCCGGGCATCCCGAGGAGGTCTTGAACGTCCCGGGGACGTCCTCGGGATGAAGTGTGCTGTTAGGGTCAGATCCGTTGTATGTATTAATTGACAGATTGATGGCAGATAGTAAGCAAGCTTGCTATTACGAAAACGTCAGCATTTGTCACTCAAGAATACAACATTACTTGAGTTCCGTAAAGCGCATAATGCACATAACTTAATCTTTGTTGATCACCGAACGTTAAACAAGGCTAAAATGTTACATTATTATACGCACATCATGCGCTTTACGGAATTCAATCATTATCTCTTTATCAAAATCAATTATGCAATTAATTTGTTTATAACAATTATAACTACTGTAACAATAAAAAAAGCGTCGTATATGTTTCTTCAGTAATTTTTCCTGTTGAATCGATTGGCGCAACTAGTTTTCCTCTACAGTCAAATTTTAACAATTTGTTTATAACAAATAATTGCAAAATTAACTTTTGCAACGTACTCTTTTTACGTCAATAATGTTTTTTCATGCTCTGATACTGTTTCCAATTGTTATTTTTTGACTATCTTTATTGGTCTGGGCAGAAACAGGTTTTAATTATTTATATAGTTTATATTAAAAATATCTAAGACTAAATAATCAAAGGGTTAGTAAGAGCGTTCGCACGATATTCAAGGTGTAAGTTTTTTTCTGTTCAAATCAGTTTCACTTCTAATATAACTTTTTATTAACGATATTACAAGTGTACGATTAGCTCAGCGTTAGCGTGTTAGGTTATTGTTCCGAGGATCTTAGGTTCGAATCCCGCCGGCGCCGATGCGTTTTCAAAAATTTGTAAAATAATGCGTAATTGTAATTAGTGAAATAGAATCTTATATGTGAAACAGTGAATACAGATTAAACTACAACAATAATAAAATCTGTAAAAAAAAATTTTTTTTGCGCACACATGATGACAATTTGCTGTCTTACAATGAACACTTTACATAACGTCAGAACAACAGACAGTTTATGGAAACACCTTGGTTCTAGTTTGGTGAAATTAAATGAGGAATAAGTGACAGCAAAATGATAACTGATTACGCTCATTTGGTTATCTGGGTATAGATTTCTATCAAATTTCTTATTGGACTTTTTAAGAAGAGATGGAGCAGGAAATGATAGAAAAAAAAAGAAGGTAAGAAAATATCATGTTCTTTTATATTTTTTGTTCAGATTTCGACGAAATTTTGTTACTTTGAATACGATTTTTATTATTTTCCTATTAATCCAGTTTGAAATAAACGTTTTGTAAATGATTCAGCGCATAAAAAAATATAAAAAACATGCAAGAAAGGTTCCATCGTTTAAGCAAAAATCCAGTAATTTTATCGTCCTCGTTTGAAATTCGTACACAGAAAAAACAATTCTACTAAGGTAAAAGTATCAATGACTGATCACGTCTCTAAAGCGTCGTCTACAATAGAGACTTAAGCCTTAAGCCGTAAGAAATTGGCCAAATACAATCGATTATTCTTCTATACATCAACTATTATTAGTCAATTTCTTACGGCTAAAGGCTTAAGTCTTTATTGTAGACTACGCTTTACCTAGTCATTGATGGGAATTTTATATTTATTAATACGTAAGGGGGCCTGGGAGACCTCCCTATAAAATTTCAATCATTTGTTGTGTGAAGACGGAATGAGATAGGAGGTTCGGATTAGGATGTAAAAAAAAGTTTAAAATCTCCCTTTTCGATTGATATGATTCATCAACTTTTTTAGTCAACTACAATTCGAACGGCACGGTAGCAGTTTTGTTGGGGTCAATGGGATCCCTGTAGTGTGTGAGTGTAACTTTTTTGTAAGTAATCATATATTAAAAAACCGAACAAAACATGTATGAACAGGTCCGTTTGCGTATGTTACTCGCATATACTCTGCCTAAAGTTAGAATACTAATAGTGCTATAAAGAAGGGGGCTTCTGCATGGGATCCGAAATATATCATGAAACACATCAATTTTCAATTTTAGGCACCTTGAGTTAATAAAAAATACCTCACATTCTTCTTGTTACATATTATACTTTTTAAAAGGAATGACAATGACATAATTTTTTTTCGAAAGTATGATTCTTTAGCTTTAAAACGCCGTATTGTAAAGTCCTGAAAAGTTTTTTGTTGCAGATATTATTTTTTTTTAAAAAGTGAATTTTTAGACACCCAAAAATACCTTATATTCTCCTTATTATATAATTATACCTTTTAAAAAGAATGACATCTTAATTTTTTTTTAAAGTATGACTCTTTATCTTTAAAAAGCCATATTTTAAAGTCCTTAAAAGTTGTTTTGTTACAAAGATATGATTTTTTAAAGAAAAAGTGGATGTTTGAACAATTTTTATTTTGGCTTAAAATGGTTTTTCCTTTATAACTTTACAATAAATCATTTTTCAGCAATGCCGACTATGCAGTCACATTTCTGAGATTCTGAACTTTTATTTAAAAAAACAGATTGTTGAAAAATATTGGAACCAAAGTTATAGCTTCTCAAAGTTGAATGAGGTCAACCAAACGAGAAATGTGTTAACATAATTTTCCGGATAAAATGCGTTTAAGGTCGGTATTCATAGTCGATTCTTATTTCAAGATCATCTTAAGAAATGTCTTAAGATGCTGATACGGCTCTCTGATTGGTTGATAGCATCTTAAGATGGTACTTAAGACGATTTTAAATATAAGAACGGATTATGAATACCGGCCTAAGGGTTAAGATAAGTACATACACAAAGTATGAAAAATATTTTTACTAATTATTTAATTATTTAATCTCTCATATTAAAAATTATGCCACTAAACTTTTTGTTTAAAATATTATAAAAATTAATTGAATTATCAAATGTACACTATGATTCTTCACAAATTCTTTAAGACTAAGGAATGTGTAATATTTGTTAAGATGATAATAATTACAATAGTATTTTTTTTACTAAATAAAGTAGCTGTATAATCTTAAGAATATTTACAGTAAATAAAAAACTAATTGCTCAATTAAATTGTTTTTTAAATAAAAATTTACATGGCTATATATCGGTACGTGATAATCTTGCTTGCCTAATAACTAACTGGCCGTCCAATTATTGGACAAGTTGCCATCTGAAATGCTTATTCGTGTTTATGACCGATTATTGGTATATTTCCCTTATCTAAAAATTTAGTTAGGCACAGATTTGAAAATAATTTTTATTAGATCATAAAAATATATAGAATGTTCAAGCTAGTATGTTGCTAGAAGTAAAAATTTTTTGCAATATTGCCCATAATGTTTGAGTACATACTTATTTTAATAGTCTAACAAACTAATTAAATTTTTAGATACTTGAGCAAAGTAATTTTTTTCTGTGTATCTGTAGTGCATATCTGAAGTGATGTAAATATTTGAATAATATATGTAATAATTTACTTGCTTCGATTTGTCTCGATTCAATGCGCACGAAGCTATATGTCTTTAAAAATTTTTATAAACTTATATACTATATAGTCTGAAATTTAAATTAAAATATGAACCTTTGTTTATGAACATTTATAAATTATTTTGTTTCAAATATCAGTAATCAATAGATTACATTGTTTAATAAATAACTTTTTTTGAATATAAGGACAAGAATAACAGTGCAAAAAAAGAAACAGAACAGAACTAGTCATTTAGTCACTTCTACTATTTTTTGGATATTAAATATGAATTGGACTTCCAAATTTCCTACTCCATCAGATACGAACTTTGACAAATTTTGGTGTTCAAGTTTCAAAAATGAGCTATATAAAAATTTTTTATATATAGAGGAAAAGAGGGGATTATGGCTACTGTGGACATTATGGTTACCCCGTTATCTCTGTTATTAGGTGACGAATTCTAACAATTGTTTATGGAATTACTCAATTAGTAGCCCGCCGTTTTTTAGTGGCGCTAATATGCCAATACACAATAATAGTTAATATTCTAAGGCATTTTTATTTTTGAGCACTTCTAAACTTCTTCAAGGTATATCTTAGCACTTAAGCAAACATATTTCTTTATTATTTTTAAACTTGAGCATATTATCACACGAATGTAGATACACTCGAGAGTTTTTTTGTTATTTAACTTTTTATTCGGCTGTACACACTTCGAGTTATGCAGAGTTAAACAATAACATGGAATTTTGTTAATATGGTTTTTCAAACGAAATTTTTATTTCAAAATATTTCGTCGATAAATCGATTGTTACTCTAAAGGGCGATGCTCAGAAACATTAGAGATATCATTTTATGTTTGTTGTTTAACGTTAAGTAGGGTTAAAATGATATTTCTAATGATATCTCTAAATTCTTTGAACGCAGGAAAATTTTTAATCAGGAAAATTCTAAACGATGGAAAATTAAAAATATATAGTTTTGTGACAAAATACTGTTTTTTAAACTAAATCGATTTTTTAAAAATATTTTTGGGCTAACCATATTACCATCACTTTTTTTCTTCTATTGATTATGCAATGCGTCACATTTTTATAAATCACGTTCTAAGTAATAAATATTTCATTACTTTGAGTTTAGAATCTGTTAAATAACACTTTGACAAATAGAATTGTTCCAATTTCAATATAAAATATTGATTATAAACAAAGTTATTCATGAAAATGGGTGCTATATTACCCTCTCCTCCTCTATAATTATATAGAGTATAATGATTACATGAGATTATGTAATCATTATGCAATTATTATATACATATAATTATATTTGTATAATTTTATATAAAATATGCCCATATATTCAAATATTTATAATTATACATATTTTATGTATAATTATGTATAATTATACATAAAAATTTTTTTCTCGGGATATGATATGCTGGAGAAGTTTTATTTATTCTTAAAAGAAATTTGTTGTATCAGTTATGATCAAAAACATATAGAATTAATAAAATTATTAATTGCAAATTATTTTTTCAACATTGATTAACGGAATCATATTCAGTTTTCAAAAACTATAGGAAATAATTATTCATTTTTGTGTATTTTTTTGTTGAGTAGTATTATCAACATTAAAAGAATTAGTAAACAGCACAACATTACATTAACAGTTCGCTTGCTAATTTTATTATTTTATCGTGCTATATTTTTTTATTTAAAAAATTTTTCTATCATTTTATCATATTTACCTATCATCTATCCTTCAATGCCGAATCATGTATCGCGTATCACGTACCCACTGTCGCGTACGGCATATAACATATGGCGTGCGGCGTATCATGTATCATCGAAGAGAGAACGCAGTCCGTTACGAGATGGGAACGATTTTGCTAGCAACGCGGTCGACGTTGCTAAATGCAATTTATAGGAAACTTTTACGAAATAGCGCCATAAAGGGAAGTAGGTCAGAGCTTCTTCCGGCTGTAAAGATACATTGGCTTATGCAATAGCGTTTCGTGATATAAGAAGACTAGAGTATTATAGAATACAACTGCCATCTAATTTAACAAAGATAAGCATTGTCTTTGTATCAAGAATATTATTGTATTGAAAATGTATTAGCATCATTGGGAATTCTCAAATTTTGCATTTCATAAAAATTAGCATATATAATGTGTATATTAAATATTAACACATGATATAAAAGTATAGAAAAAATAGGATTTATAACACATGATGATTTAAATAGAGGTAATATTGAAGAAAGTTTGCAGAGAGGTATTGATTTATGAAATTTTCTTTACTTATTCATGATATTATACATTTTCCGAAGCTTCTATTTGTACAAACTTTCGTGTATTGAAAAGCTCTCGAATCCGGAAAGTTCGCAAACTACGTATCATGCTCAACGCTTTTCATCTCGCTCTGCTCGCCACGCTTATTCCGCTTCTCTGGCTTCTTTCTCATCTCCGAGTTTCCTTTTATATGATGGTACAATTTATTCTACTTCTTCTAGCTGTCTGTGACTTTGTCTTTATTCATGGATCGATAATGACGAAAAGAAATATAATAAATGCAAATAAGATTAGGAACACTGGGTATAAAACATGCAAAGAGTTCTATGAAAAAGTACAATTTATTCAAACTATATAAAAACTAATATATTAACTAATATAAAAACATAAATATGCATTTTTTATTTTTAATAATGTCTCAACTTCATCTAATTGTAAGATTCAAAACATTAGATGTTTAATTTTTAAAAAATATTGAAAACTTTCGATTTTAAAGACAACAATAAAGAGATATTTGAGCCAATCCACGCCCAATGATGATACCAAAATACGGGCAACCGAATCTTCAGAAGCTGATCAGGTTGCGGCATGAGACCGTCAGGTGGTAAGCAGGACCATCCAGTTTTTTTTATTATCTTATTGTGTGTGCTCCTCCTTTTCACTTCATATCGAGTATTATTTGTTCACATATTTCAGTTTATATATAACTATACTATTAATATGTCAATCATACTTATAAAGTTTTTGTTTTTTTTTCTCCGTAATTTCAACGCATGTTACATAAAAGGATAAGAAATTTATTCTAATGTTTATTTTAATAACCAAGATTTCATTTTTGTTATTGTTTCACGTAGTGATATTTACGCTTATTAATTCTTGTTATCCTTCATAGTCTGTTGATTCTTCAGACATTTATCTGTGGAAAATGGGTACACATATATTTATTGGCATTTTTTCCTTTTCAAGCAAGAAAACATTTTCATTTTGTTTTTGTTTAATTTTTCATGGAGCTCTACAATTTTATGAACGACATATTATTTTGACGCTTCTTATTTTTAGTTCATTCGTTATTTTTCATAATAATGGTAAACGGATATTTCTTTTGGAGTCGAACTATAGCGATCAGCTAAATTAAAATGATACCATTTGTTTAGTATTGTATCGTGAACCGAATGTTTTCGGATGAATTCGATATCGATTCTATTATCATTTCTCACTGGGTTATTTATAAAAATGTGACAACTGCATATGATCGAAGAGAAACATAGGTAATAATGCTTTCCTCATTTTACAAAAATAGATTTAAAAAATTGGTTTTGTTCAAGAAAATATGTTTTATTATAAAATTACATATTTATTCAAAATAAAGAGAAAACATTGCAGAATATGCAAATGTATGTATGTATGTACACACAACCCTTCAGCATATAAATTGTAGTACTGAAAATCTATAATGCATGTAATGTAAACTATAGATTTGCAGTAGAACTATAATAAACTTATCAAATAACTATTTTTATATGAAAATTTAGAAAAAAGGCCTGTATTTGGCCTGTTGAAACATCAATATTCTTAAGGGGTTGCTTTAGCAAAATCTTATGTTATTATTTAACTTTATACAACTCGAAATACGTACAGCTGAATAAAATATAAAAAAAAGCATTCAAGTGTATATATATATATATATATTTGTATGATAACATAATACCTAAGTTTAAGGACTTATTCTTTTTTGAAAGGTCGAAAAAGTTTTTCAGGTTTTTTAAGAAGATACAAAAACTAAATAATATCAAATTTTGCATATTTTTATTTTAATAATATTTTAATACTCCTTAAATTTAAAAAAAATGCTATTTTCTCGCGTGTTATACACTGATCACTAATAGCTTGTAAAAAGTGCATTGAGATAGCAAGATAAATAATATTTCTTCTGGACATTTAAAACAAAAAAAAACGAAACTTATCTACTTTTCTTATTCAAGAGAACTATGATTATTATTTGGAACTAGAATTAAATAAAAATATCCAACTTTAACAAACTGGTAGCCTTTGTAAGAAATTTTGTTATTTATTATGAAAAGTAATTGTTTATAATAAATAGAAATAAATACATAATAATGATTTTTGTTTTAATAAAAGAGGGACATTTGACGTATTCTCAGTAAACAAAAATGAATTGAAATTGATTCAAAAATAAATTTATGTCAATATTTTCGAATTCACGCTTCAGATTTTTCGAATTTATTTGAATCGAAAAATAAAATAATATGGAAATAAATACATCCGAATTCAATATGATGAATAGCGTATTTCGTATTTCAATGCATTTGAATAAAAAAAATAATATAATGGGACATGAATTTATCCGAATTCAAAATGATGAATAGCGCATTTTGTATTTCAATGCATTTGGGTCCATTTGAAATCCAAAAATACTCTGGAACTCTAAAGTACGAACTCGGATAAATTAAAATGAATTTTCAAACTTTCAATTCATTTGAATCTATTTTTGTTTGCTGGGTTTGCAAAAGAAATCAATATAATATTTAAGACAGTGATTTGTATACAACAAATTAAATAGAGGATGGGCCAAGACGGTTGTAGCAAGATTTTGGTGCTGAAATAATATTTTATATGTGATTTTTATATACAGTTTCCAATTCATTCGAACTTTGCACCGTTACTTTCGGTTTCAAACACAGCTTTTAAAAATAAACTAAAACAGTATTATCAATAAATAAAAAGAGGAGAAGAGAGTAATATGGCACCCATTTTCATGTTATTGAATAACTTTGTTTATAATCAATATTTTATATTGAAATTGGAACGATTCTATTCGTCAAAGTGTTGTTTAACAGATTCTAAATTCAAAGTAATGAAATATTTATTACTTAGAACGTGATTTATAAACATGTGACGCATTGCATAATCAATAGAAGAAAAAAAGTAGTGGTAGTGGCTAGCCCAAAAATAATTTTAAAAAATTGGCTTAGATTAAAAAAACAGCATTTTGTTAAAAAATTATATATTTTTAATTTTCCATCGTTTAGAATTTTCCTAATTTAAAATTTTCCTGACTTTAAAGATATCATGAAAAATCATCATTTTATCTATTTTTAACATTAAACAACAAATATAAAATGATATCTCTAATGTTTCTGAACATTGCCCTGTAGAGTAATAATCGATTTAGCGAAGAAATGTTTTGATATGAAAATTGTTTCAAAAACCATATTAATAAAATCCCTTGTTATTGTGTAACTTTGCACAACTCGAACTGTGTACCAAATAAAAAGTTAAATAACAGAAAAACACTCAAGTGTACATACATTCGTGTGATAATACGTTCAAGTTTAAAAACAATGAGGTAGTATGTGCAATTAAATGCTAAAATATACTTTGAAAAAGTTTAGAGTGCTCAAAAGTAAAAATGCATTATAACAATTATTAGCTATTGTGTATTGGCATATTAGCGCCACTAAAAAACGGCGGGTTACTAATTGAATAATTCCATAAACAATTATTAGAATTCGTCATCTAATAACGTAGATAATGGGGGTAGCCATAATGTTTACAGTAGCCAAAATACCTTCTTCTCCTCTATAAATAATTTCACAGTCTTAAATCTATATTATTGTATATTGATATTTACACGTTGGCTTTACAAAACATTCTTCGAACATCACTTATGAAAAATATTATCAAATGCCTTGGTGATCGAAGTGGCTAAAATACCCTTCCCGAATAGTAGGAGGATGCAGCCCTGGTGAAAGTGTCGGAAAGATTCGGATACAGATTTCGACAAAAATAGATTCAGACAGATAAAAAGAAGAGAAAAAAAGAAAGATAGAAAGAAATATAGTTAAAAAGTTTTATTTCGGATTGTTACCGGATCGTACATTCCGATTAAAAAACTCGAGAACGGCACGGATTAAGGATTGAAAACCTTGTCCGGGCGAGCCTCGGATTCGTTTAGATTGGACTCACGGATTGAGAAGGATTGAAAAGATTATCAGGATAAGTTTCAGGTTCATTCGGATTGGATTCCTGAATTAAAAAGGATTGAATAACTGTTTCGGATTGGTGTCGGATTCATTCGGATAGAACTTGGAGTTGATGCACGGATTGAAAAGAGTTACAAATTTGATTCGGTTTAGAACGGACACAGATTTCGGAACGGTTCGTAAAGGTTCGGAAAAGTTCGTATTAAATTCCTATCTGAAACTTTCACCAGGGAGGTTTATGGTCTGTTTGACAAGAGCGTACGGGTTGTTTCTCCTAAAAAAACTCAGATTTGTTAAAAATTTGATTTGGATCTATTAATACATTCAATAAACTGAAATGCGTTTACTTACAATTAGTAAGTTGTCCAATCTTCCTTGTTATCGAGTATGGCCTGGCAGCGTCGAGGTATGCTTTCTACGATCCACGAGATTTTCAGCCATTGTCTCAGGAAGAGATCTCCAGATTTCCCGTACATGACGAACGAGCTGCTTTAAATTAAAAACCCTCTTTTCTTTTAGTTTCCACTCCGTACACACACGACTTCGATGTTTTGGGTCGTTGTCTTCTTGAAGTACCCATGAACTNAGAAAGCCAATCCATTGTAGTGATGCCATTTTCACATTTCCGTACACGCACGAATTCGGTGTTTTGGATCATTGTCCTCTTGAAGCACCCACGTATGATTTATCATAAGTGTTTATTGAAGTCTGCTCAAAGATGGTTTGGCTCAGATAATAGTTCATGGGTGCTTCAAGAGGACAACGACCGAAGTCGTGCGTGTACGGAGTGGAAACGTGAAAATGGCATCACTACAATGGATTGGCCTTCCCAGTCGCCTGGTGCCAAACCCATCGAAAACGTGTGGACAATAATGAAGGTCAAACTCAAAGAAAAAAGGGTTTTTAATTTAAAGCAGCTCGTTCGTCATGTACGGGAAATCTGGAGATCTCTTTCTGAGGCAATAGCTGAAAATCTCGTGAAAAGCTGCCAGACCATACTCGATAACAAGGGAGATTGGACAACTTACTAAGTAAACGCATTTTAGTTTATTGAATGTATTAATAGATCCAAATCAAATTTTTAACAAATCTGTGTTTTTTTAGGAGAAACAACCCGTACGCTTTTGTCAAACAGACTGTAAATCCTGACTGAGATAATATTTTTCTCAACAAAATTTTTACTTTCTTCGGGGTGAGAGGATGCTGGTTAGCTCGGTATTATTGAAATTGATTTTCATTTTTAATTATGTGATAACACTGTTTTAGTATATTTTCAAGAGCTGTTTAAAATCAAAAGTAACGGCGCACAGTTCGAATAAATTGGAAGCTCTATATAAAAATTACATTGAAATATTATTTCAGCATCAAGATCATGCTATGACCTTGGCCCATACGTTGTGATACGTTTTAAAGGTAAATTTCACAACAGCCTAATCAATGTCCATGCTCCAACAGAAGAAAAGATAAAGGATGAAAAAGATGATTTTTATGACAAGCTGCCCTCAAAATGACATAAAGGAGCATTTCTCTGAATTGCTGACTAATAACAAATAAAAATCGCAAGTAAACAGCAGGACACAATAACAGAAGACGAGGCTCAACCTTAGCGAAGATAAGAGCAGCTGTCAAAAAATTAAAAAATTATAGAGCACCTAGAGAGGACGCAATATCAGCGGAACTTATTAAGACAGCAGGTGAGGTTATCCTTATCTCCTGGAGATAATCATGGATATTTGAATCCGAGAAAAGGTACCAGAAGAATTGGGCGCTAGCGTGCTCCCTCCACAAAAGGTCAGCTTGTATGTTAAAACTATAGGAGCATAACACTCCTTAACACCATTTATAAGGTATTCTCAAACGTGATGTTTGAGAGGATATTTCCATACACACAGGATGTGTAGGGATGTATCAGGCCGGTTTTCAAAAAGAAAGCTCTATAGTTGATCAAATATTTATGCCAAATACTGGAGAAGACAAGAGAGCATAACATAGATACATATCACTTTTTCATCGATTTCAAATTGGCATATGACAGCATAGCAAGATCGAAACTATATTAGGCAATGGATGAGCTGCAAATTCCATAAAAAATCATTAGAATGATCAGAGGAACAATGGATAGGGTGATATGCAAGGTGAGAATGTGTTATCAGACTTCTTTGAATTAACCAATGGGATAAGGCAGGGAGACGGCTTGGCGTGCATTCTGTTCAGCCTGGCTCTGGAGAGGATGGTAAGAAGACAATCGGGAGTTAACAGTAGAGGCACGATCCTTTTTAAGTCAATCCAGTTATTGGCATACGCAGATGACATTGACATCGTCGCGAGGTCAATTGATAACCTGAAGAAATGATTCATTAATGTCGAGAAAGCTGTGAAAGAAATAGGATTAGAGATAAAATGAAGAAAAAATTAAAACTCTCATATCAACAACATCAGAAACGAGAGCGCATAGGATTGGTCAAATTCTTATCATAGGAGACTATAATTTTGAAGTATCTTTACATACTTAGGCACAATCCAGATAGCAAGCTGACGTTATTTGTTGTCATTTTAACATTAAAATAACGTCTTTGACGACAATTTGACGACAAATGACGACAAATAACATCAGCTTGTTACCTAAGAAGCATTGACAATGAAAACAACGCCAGCACAGAGATAAAACAAAAAATTAAAGCAGCCTCTAAATGTGCATACAGTCTCAACAAACATTTGAGAAGTCACCTCCTTAGCAGGAAAACAAAAATTAAAATATTTGTAAAACATTTATAAGACCAATTTTAACATGCGCTTGTGAGACGATGAGCAGAAGAGAGCCTCCTGAGCGCCTTTGAAAAGAAAATAGTGCGCAGAATTCTTGGAGAAATTAATATCGAAGGCGTTTGGCGTCGAAGGTACAATTATATCAACTTTACAATTGTCACGATATTGTATTTTATGTAAAAATACAACTTAGATGGATAGGATCACAGGTGGTGTTAGCGGTAATAGATAACCAGGAAGACCGAGGCTTAAATGGCTGGATGGAGTTGAACATGACGCCAATATCATTGGAATCGGGCACTGGTAAAGTGTGGTCATGGACACAGGGCTGGATTAGCTCCCAAGCCTAATTTAGGCTATTGTTTAGGGGCGGCAAATTTTTAAAACAATTTTTTTTAAACTTATCTTGTCGGTACTAGAGAACATCGTATGCATCTTGCTGCACATTTGGGCACACTAAATGTAAAAGAATTATCTGCGTTCGAATTATATAAAATGCTTCATCAACAAGAGTTCCTTATTCTGTATCCGAACATAAATATTGCACTCAGAATTTTACTTTGCATGATGGTCTCAAATTGTTCGGGTGAAAGATCCTTTTCTGTACTGCGGCGAATAAAAAATTATTTAAGAAGTACTCAGAGCAATGATTGTTTAAATGCCTTAGCATTGTTATATATTGAAGCAGAGTTAATTTCGAGATAGATTATAATTCTATTACTAACGAGTTCGCTATTAAGAAAAGCACGTAAAGTTCATTTACAATAAATAAGTATTTTATATATAGTTGTATAATTTTGCAACATGTTACTATATTATTAATATATTCTAATAAAACTAAACAAATTGAAAATTTAAATTACATACAAATTGAACAAGGACACCTTCTACGGTCATAGCTAAATCTTATTGCTTTATATTTACTTGTGTGATTTTATATACCTTCTTCAAGTTCTTTAGTTTTTTCAGGGGGGAATGGGTTTAATATTAAGATGCAAGTCAGCATCAATCGATATTAAATTAATTTTCAATTTAATTAATGTGATATTACTTATTCTTATTCGTCTTAGAGCTGCGTTATGACCGGAAAAACAATTCGGCGCGCAGTAAGGTGAATTTGAAGAAGGTATATAAAATCACACAAGTAAATATAAAGCAATAAGATCTAGGTATGATCGTAGAAGGCGTCCTTGCTCAATTTGTATGTATTACATTAACGGTCGAATATCTCCAATTTTAAATTACATAGTTTTATTAATACGCGGTCTACATGTTTTAACATTTATAATTATAATTAATCCTTGTAATCTTTTACATAAAATAATATAAGAAGAAAACAATGATTAATTTATGTTACACTTGAGGCTTGAATAAGGGTGGCAAAGATTTAATATAGATGTCTAGAGGCGGCATAAGTTTTAATCCGACCCTGCATGGACAGGAGGATCTGGAGGCAAAAACTGAAGCAAGTATTGATTCACTAAGGGCTGTCATGTCAATGATGATGATGATGATGATGATGATTGTCGTATACTTTAAATAACTTATATTAAAAATACAGATCTACTATATTGAATTTTACAGATAAATATTGAAAATGCTTACTGAAAAAATAAATATTCCTTCATCATGAAACAGATCTCTTCATACAGATTTACTGAATTTTATAGAAAATACTGAAAAGTTAAGAACGCATCAAACGTGTTCTACTCTAAGAATGTAACTTTAAATACATGTTGTATGTGAAGTCTGTTATTATATTGTTGAATAGGAAATTGTAAATAGATAATCATCGGCTCGCGTATAATACATGAGTCTCGTGCTGCGCGTTTACTTAGCACGAATTACCATGTATTAATACAATGTTGTACGTTACAGTTATTATTATATTGTTTAATAAAAAATTGAAGTAGGAAATTAATCGCGGTAATTTACGAAAAAATTTGCTTGTTCTATAAAAAAAGTCAAATCAAGACAGGTCCTACTTCTTTTGGTTGAAGATGATCAATACCTCGACGTAGTTACCAATCCTTAACATCCCATTTGCACGTGCTCTACCATCATGATGATTGTAATCATGCTGTCGGTATCCAGGACGATCATTTTCCGATGAAACATATTTATTATTAACCATACACAAATTCTTGGATTTACACTTCTCACCGATTCATTTAATCCACACGACACACTTATTGAATTATAATAATAAATTGATTTATCGACTTAATGTAAAAAGTGATCGATAAAATTGATTACTATGATCCTGCAAATCACTTATTTTATTCTTAATATACAGTGTTAGTGAAACTGTAGGCAAGTGTCGCAATAGGTGATTGAGTGCTATTGAAAATGTGAAAGAGAGATTTTCCGAAGACGATGACGACGTATCTTACATGAAAATTTCGAGATTTAGACACCATCATGACATCTCCGCTCGTAGGGCATGAAGAAAAAAATACACACTTTCATTATATAATTTAAATCCAAGCTATTAATTGAGCTTACTCAGAACTTGATCGGTTTAATCGTTATTGAGATTTGATAATCTCGCGTGATCGCAACACGTTGGCTCACGTAAAGAGATATATGACAGTCTTGCGTGCAGTCTTGTGCTGCGCGTTCATTTGATGCGAGTCATTACTGTGTCTCTTAATTAGAGACAAACAAATGCAAAAAAAATGAACAAAGAAATTCGGTAAAAAAAAGAGAATTGTAAAATTACTTGATATTTTTCAAGTAATGATAATGCGGACAATTAATTTTTTTCCAATAGATAACGAGTAACGATAACGAGTTTTAAAATTAATTTCCAATTCTGTTATGTGCCATTTAATAATTAGAATGATCGTAAAATATATGATTCTTGGTCAAAATTTGTTTGTTACTTACAAGAGACCGGTTACAACTATTCGGAACCGATTGTCTTTGAAATATGTTGCTAAACAAAATCTACACGAGAAAAATAATTTGCTATTGTAGCCAAATTGTTTTTGTTATTGCATATCTGTAGGGCAACGATAGAGTTTAGTTGACGCAATATAAGTTTAGAGATTATTTGTTAGTTATTAGTAATAATATTATTATTATTTGTTAGTAATAATATTATTTGTTAGTTATTAATAATAGTTATTAGTAGAGCAGAATTTATTAAGTTGTTAAAATAGAAAAAATTTGCTAAGTGTATTCGTCTTTACAAGTAAGTTAATTTGTGGTTAAAGCAAAATAATATATCATTATCAAATACTTTTGTTATTAAAGCAAAAATACTACTGCTCAGATAAATGGATTCATACGGAATTAAATCCGTGATTCAATGAATTTGTTCTTGCATTAGAATAATTCGTAGGTTTAGCAAACTTATATCTAATAAATAGTAAACTAGTACTCTTAATTAATCTCTTTGATATTCATATAATAACAAATAGATTTTGATGCAACAGTATAAAATGCTATGCTAATAAGTTATTTTCTCAGCGTAAGAGATACGTTTTTTTTTATATCAACTTAATTAAAATTTTAAGAAATAAACAAATATTTCAAAATTATGAAGAATAGGACATTTTGAAAAATATTAGATTATTAAAATCTAACTAAAAAGTATACAAAAATACAATTATAAAATCCACAAATATAGTTATAAAGCCTTAAAAAATTATAAAAGTTTTGTCACAAACATTTTTCTATACATTTCGTCATTTTGCCGATAATTTCTTTAAATTAAATAAAGCGTCGTTATCTGCTTTGAATGATTGTTCCACCTCTTAAATCTCAAATTGAGCCTATAAAAAATTATTTATTGGATTTTTTTAAACAAAATATTTCAGGAAAATCGAATCAGTTTCAACAGTTATGACTGGTCCCTTGTAAACGTTTCCTACGCGAGTAGTGATTTTAACCAGTATCTTTAACCTCATAATTTGCCGAGAATAATTCGACTATTTTTCCTTTTTTTTCAATATATATTTCAACAAATATTTACAAGGGGCAGTTAAGTTTCATAATATTGTTGAATAATATGGTGAAATAAAAGCATGCAAAGTACGAAGAATTCCATGTTGGTTTTATTCTTTCTTTTATGATTATCCTGTATCAATAATTATTATTTAACTAATACATCTCACCTAAGTATTGATATGACATACTGACGAATACAACTTTTCTTCGAATCTTTTTAATTTAACATTAAACGAAAAATTCATATTTTTAATACTATCTTTCTTATTAGTTATTTTTGAACAAACGCGGTCACGTTTTCTTAACGATAACAAATATAAAATGAGTGTTCTTTTTCTTTTTCCTTAACTTTGCGATTACATTTTATAAATATTTTGCGACTGACACATTTAACTGAACATCACTTTGTCAAGATAATGCAGGCGTTAATTTGTAACGATGCAGCATTCCTTTAAATAAAAAAAAATTTAAAAATTGGTTAATTGAATGAGAAACATCTCATTTGATATTTCTGTGAGAGTCATTGCTATTTATATTTATATACAACAGGGATAGGAAGTAACGAGTTACAGTAAGTAACGCCGTTACTCGTTACTCGTTACTTTTTTATTATACTTTTTTATAATTTAGTAATAATGTTACAATTTTCCATAACAGTAATGGTAAGGCCAGGTTTGGAATAATCACTTTTGATAGTTAACGCGTTATCATTATGCATTACTCATTGAAAAATATTAACTTGTAACTTTACTCGTTATGTAACGAATTAAAGTAACGCGTTACTTTTTGCGTTACTTTTCCTCGTTACATAACGAGTTAACTAACGAGTTACTTTTTTCAACGAATATTGCATAATGACAACAAGTGGTTTGTTATAAGTGATTGTTCTCCAACTCTAGCATTATCATTACCATAATAAAAAAATCTAACGTCATTACCAAATCGTTATTATGAACAAATAAAAGTAACGATAAAGTAACGAAGAAGTAACGACTTCCCATCCCTGACATACAAGTATATTAATATTATATATATATCTAATGCTTGATAATAAATACTTATATAAATACTGATGAAGCAATAAATACTAGAATATTTATTGCTTTATTATCTACCCAACAGTTAAATATTTTTGTTAGATATAACGATAATTGTAAAATATAACAAGTTAAAAACATACAATATATCAATTGCAACATGTTCTTGTTAGCACGGCCATGAACTTGACCCTGATTCTTCACCTGACCTACTCAACCAGGCTACCAACTACGTAAGGACAGTAGAGCGAAGCCAGTTTTCTGCCAAGGAACTCGGCCGTATAAGAAAGAGCGGAAGAGGAGAAGTGAGAATGTAGTTGAGAGCGAGGGTAAAGTTGAGGGTGACCATAGTCGATGCTTGGCAAAATGGACAAGGGTTGATTCATTCTCTTGGAAAGTCCCTTGATAATACTAAACTGTCTGAAATCTATTTATTCTATGCGTAACATTAATATATTCTGTATACCATTGTATTTCATTATCGTACTTCATTGCATTTTTATGTTGATGCATACGATAAAAAAATTTCGTAGATTGTGAAATATAGATAATCTCAAAATATTAATTTGAGATCTATGAATAAAAAAATAGACAAACATACATTCTTTACATGTATTATTTTTTTCATATTATTCACTCAATGACTGTATTCTCTAATGAGTTTAACAAAAGAAGAAATAATTGTCAGAGAAAAATTATTTTCTTTGTCTTCATATACTTCGCACATTTTTTTTATTAGTTTCTTTTTATTCGTTCTTCAAGTAAGCCAAAAACAAGAAGGACTCCCGTTAGTTGAATGCATAATTTATATCTCACTTGCGATTCACTAAAGTGCAGATCCTTTCATGAATCCGCTTTTATTTTGATTTGATTCGGAGTTACTTTTGTTATTAGAAGAAAATGTGCTTTTCCTTGTTATTTATATTGATTATGCAATATCGATATTAAATTTTTTTATTAAGACATCTTGAGTGTATATCCAATTGTTTTCGTTACTATTTTATAATGAAAATCGCAAACAACAGAAGATACTTGATGAATATCGAATAATTAAGTAGTTAATTCGTTGCAACCAGCTCGAATAATTTTTCTTTTTCAAAAGGAATATGAAGAATTGATAATTTAAGAAGATTTCGACTTCTTTTCAAATCCCATTTTTGTAATAAACGATAATTCGTACCTCAGAACAATAAAACAGAGAATGGCGATAAAATTAGATAATATTAAGCAATTAATAGTTAATTCATTAAGCAAAGAAAAAAAAAGAACAAAAAAGTTAAAAAAACAATTGTTAAAAGCATTGAAATTATTCCTGAACAGCAAAGCAGTACGATTTATATTACATATAACTTGTATTTTTATTGTTCGGATATATATTATTAAGGACACTCTTGAACAAGAATAAATACGAAGATAGTTCGATTGCATAATATACGAAAATGTGATATGTAAAAATGTTAATATATTCGTTACATGCTGAATTTTCATTACATTTTGTATTTTTCTGATGTTCGTGAATCTGTGCAGTTATCGGGGAGACTGAGCGTGGGCTTTTGATAGCGACTGTACTCACGGTGGAAAATCCATTTCGTTTTAACTTTACGTTCAAATTGAATGTTTTGTAGTTGTGTGTCGACTTGGGAGAGACGTAGCTGCCGGAGTAGAGAAACGAAGGAGAGGTTGGTAGGTTGACGTGGTGGAAGTTGATAGAGGAGAGAAGATGGTAGTGGGGTGAAGGGAGCAGGAGGGATCGAGTCTGGTGAGGGAGAGAGTGAGTGGGTGGTAGAAAGGGGTGTAGAGGTACCAAAGAGGGAAGGCAGGCGGCCGTATTCCGCTCTCCCCTTCTCAAAATCACATTCATCAGAGGCGGATGGCCGCACCGCTCTATTCCGCTCCTCTCCGCTTTACTCCACTCTACTCTGCGTAAGGGGTGGTACACAGTGCACAGTACCGAAGAAGGTGCAGCACCCGTGAGAAAGTATGAGTGAGGGGGTAAATCCATGTAGCAGAGGAAAGAGGAAACGGGAGAGCAAGAGATGGTCGATGAGAGACTGGGGAAGACAGGGGTGTAGGGGAGAGGCTAGGAGACGCGCGGATATTGATTCCCGCGGGATATGCGCGCGTTCAACGAGACTCGGAAGTCTAAAATGTACGTATGCTGTTTTTAAGAACATATGCATATCATGTGTTTTATGAATTCTTTGTCATATATATATTGATTAAACTTTAGAAGATGGTAAAACATCATTTTATTATAATAATCATGAATTATTAGAAATGCAACCTGTTTGTAAAAATTAAGATTTGAAAGAAATGCGACGTTGAGAAAATTCTAACCACAATGATCAAATGATCAAAAGATATTTTTTAGACGCGAATACAATGAACATTAATAATGAACTGGTAAGAGAAAAGATAGTATTGTTCTATATATTACTGTATTAATGAGTACAATTGTTGTAATATAATATTGTAACATAATCTTCAAGTTATTAACCAAGTTATTAATTATTCACAAATAACAAATAAATAGAAGATTTATAGAAATGTTTACAGTAGTAATACTATATAGCTATTATCAGAACTTAATTGTAGTCTACAAGCTGTTCTGATTTTAAGAATCACGGCATCTAATTTAATATTTCATCAGTGTGTCATAAACTGATATTCATGTTTTTGAACAAGTTAGGACTTGGATATTTAATTACGTTTTAAACATGATTTGTAAGATTGGAAGAAATTAAAGCACAACTTCAATAAAATCAGTTGTTAGAGAACGCTTACGCTCAATGGACTCGAATTTATGTGGACATAAGTGGACGAGCATCATAGCCAGTAAAAAGGGGAAAGATGAAAGTGAAAGAGTAAAAGCGGGCAGGTTGCGAGAAAATGAGGCGAGGAATAAAGACGGTTTTAAAGTTGTAATCTTTAGATGATGGTGTGGATAACGGATACGTGACATAGAGAAAACTTTAAGGAAGCTCAAGCTGGAAAGTCAAAGAGAGAAGAGTGTTAGAAAGAAGGAGAAAGAAATATCACATCTGATCCCACGGTCGCGTGAATCCTCTTCCTCGTTTTCCCTCCGCTTCAGTTGGCTGGTTGGCTGGTTGGTTGGACAGCTCGCTCGGGGCGAAAATCCAACGCGCGTAAACCAACACACTGCGCACCACTACAAACTTCATTCTATGGCATCCGTCGTTGCCTCCACTTGCCAGCCAGTCAGTTCGGGCTAACCACCTTCCTGCTTGCTAGCCCGTCTGTCTGTCTGCCTGCCTGCTTGTTACCTACCGCAGTTACTACTACTAATACTACTACTACTATCTCTCACTGTTGCTACGCGTATCACTACTACCAGCGTTGTTACTACCACATTAGTAACAGCCAGCCACCGCTGCTGCTACTGTCGACATTGCTGCGGCTACAACCTACGTTTTATGAATGAAACCCACGTGTAAACCACGTGACTAGCCGTCACTGACCCTACGTATATGATGCCAACGATTAGGTTTATTTTATGATATAATACTTCGCGGCTCCCTGTCAGTTGGCCGATTATCAACTTAATTGCCATATTTCTTCTATATAATTGTTAAAGATTCTTATATAAGTTTCAAATATACTGAGTATACAATAGTATGATCAAATCTCATTTATGTAATATTATATAAAATATAAAAATAAAACAATATATTATATATAATACCCAGACAACACGCATGTCTAAAAGACACTCAAAAGACGTTTAAGACGGTTTAATTACAAAAAGACGCCTTAAAGACTAAAAGACGTCTTAATTTAAGACGTGATTTAGTCGTTTTTAAGACGTCATAATGTTATCTGGGCATATAAATATAGCTTTACATATTTTTTTTTAGTTTATCTTAAAAAAATAAAGAATTAGTTGCGTTATACGAAAATTATTTGCAACATCATTATAGATACAGGTATATTACGTACTTGTAATTAATTAATGTAATTAAATGTAATTAATTAAATAATAAAATGTAATCAATTTTTTATCAATAATTATAAAACTCTCTTAAAACGCTTTTTTATTTTAATAAATAAAACAAGTAAACAGAAGCTGTGCGAGTCAAACGCGGTTGTTGATGCGTCAATAATACAGTATAAGTATAAGTGCTAATACATCTGTAGCACAGATATATAAATAAACTTCGGACGCGTTTCGACTTTCTTTCAAGTCATTTTCAACGATGGTTAATTAACACGTTGTCATTGTTCAACGCGACTACGTTAAACAGCTATAAGTATAATGAATTTGTTAATTAACCATCGTTGAAAATGACTTGAAAGAAGGTCGAAACGCGTCCGAAGTTTATTTATATATCTGTGCTACAGATGTATTAGCACTTAAATATATTTATACTGTATCATTGACGCATCAACAACCGCGTTTGACTCGCACATCCTCTGTTTATTTGTTTTATTTTAATATTGCCGAGTCTAAATTTTGTTTTTGCTTTTTTATTTGATAGAAATAACATAAAGTATGCAAAGATTTCATACTGTAATTTGTAGCAAAATTTAGTTCTTTAACTTAATATATTGCTAAGACTGCTATTATATTCAGAAAACTTATATTCAAAAAAAGATGTAAAATATGTAATGCTTCATATTAATTTTACGTACTTTACATAAGATCGTATGAAACATGAGTTCCGTGATTTATGCTGATTTTGCATCCAGTTTCATTATCTCTTGCTGTTAAATGATTAATTTACACGCGGTAGGAATCGAAAGACGTAAAATTTATGCCATTTATCTTCATTATTTATTTATTCTATTTAATCATTATAAAGATAAAACAAGATCATTCATCATTTAAAAATAATCCAAATATATTTTTAAATATATTTTGCTTCAATTAAAAAGTCAAGAAATCTTTTTTATATTATTTTTATATTATGCAGATATCTTTTTTATATTATTCATTACTACTTTTTTATACATTGTGCTATTTTGCATGTATCATTTGAATCATAAATTTACAGTCAATAAATTAAATAGATCGAACATAATTACGGAGGCTAGAAAAAAGAGAAAAAGCTGTATATTTGCTTCAGATAAGCATCAGTCGCATATTGTAGCGCATTTGTCGATACGCTCGAAAAGACAGTAAACCTGTAAAGAATACAAAGGTGGTATCCATGACTCTAGGGTTTTCGTGAAGCGACGCGGGCCATACGCGTTCCTGTCGGAGTCGCGCACCGAGAAGGAGGGAAGTTGATCCGTTCTGCGAATCCCGCGTGAGCGGACGGTCGCGAGAAAACGATCGACGAACGTCATGTACATCGAACGGTTAGAAGAGTGAGGAGGGATGGTGAAGGGGAAAGGGGACGAAGAGTGAGAGCGAAGTAGAAGGGAAAGAAGAGGAAGAGAGAAAGGGAGAGAGAAGCGAACAGAACAGAGAGCAACGTCGAGTTTCATAGTGGGAAGAGCATCTCGCATTGCACCGATGACACTGTCGCGATAGCACGCGCAACGCACGATATTGCGATATCATACGCGAGCTAGCCCTAACCTGATAGAATAACCCTGTTTAAAACATCCGTACCCGTGTATACTTTAAACACACAGCCTAATCTTAAGATTCGCGTTCGCGCCCGCGCTCACGCAGCGGAGCGGCGAGG
>QKQZ01013124.1:0-18873 GCA_003595255.1 Solenopsis fugax
GGCTCGCCCCGCCGTGAAATTGAGCTCGGCGCGCAACAGTGCCCGCGAAAGTGGACGAGCCACCGAATTAAGTCGCCACGCAGGTTGTCACATGGCGCGAGCAGACAGAACTTTATAATTGAACCCGCAAATTCGGCCGGAATTCATAGTCGCGCGAAAGCCGCGGCCCGAAACGCAAATGTGAGCGCGAAGAGAGGCGATAGCTTTCGCGAACTATATTTGATTCGTTTAAAACGGGGTGGATATGAGTGTAAATGGAGTATGCGAACTGTTATTACTACTGAAAGCTAGAATCTCGTTTAAAAATCCGATATTTTCTTGCGAAAATCCTAATGTCGCGAGAATTCTGTCGCTTTACTGAAAATGATGACCCAAATTATGAAATTCTAATTAAAATAAAATAAAAAACATCAATCCTTTGTATAGCAAAACTGCAAAAGTGGAATACATCTACATTTTCTCTACTTCTTACATTTAATCGCAATAACTTTAAGATATAAAAGAAACACTAAGAAAAAAGGAAAAAAAGAATTTTCTCACTTATCAAAATTTTAAAAACAAAATGCTAACTTTACGCTGGATTTTATAAACACGTCTAGTTGTTATATGTATTCAATTTTGTAGTAATATTAATGCACTTCCTTATCATAAAATGAAATACCAAACGTCAAGAGTAAACATCAATCCAGCCGCGTACAGTAAACGTTTCGTAGTTGCTGATTTCGCCGATACGTTTATCCCGAGTAATTAATCAAGCTGCATTTGCATACAGTTTAATGCCTTCACTTTTAGCAAGAGAGAAAGGCTAAGGTTAAAACTGTATACTTCATGTAATTATCATGTTACTATAACACAATGCAGCACGAGTAATATGTGGCACGAGTAGCAATTGCCACTCCTTCTTTTGCACGCCAAGCAGTAACACACATTGCACCACATAACATTTATTTAACTTCTGATACGAATATTATTGTTAATTAGTCTAATAAAATCTCTCTTACATTTATCGCCCATAAAAACTCTTAATAATAAGGTAGAGACGAATATGGTTTACTTAATTTATTTTATTTTTTAAAAACTCTATTTATGTGGATATTGAAATAAGTCAAGTGCGTATAAAATTTTTACTTTGATCGCTCATAAAAATTAAATGTATATCTTCCGTATAGAATATTACGTAAATGAACAAAAAAATTTTTTTAACTCAAATAATGAACTTTATTACATGCTTATGAATATAATAAGACCCGAATGAAAAATAGAGTAAAAATAACAAAGGAACTAAGCATTATCTTTTTAATCAGTTTTACAATAATTAATCTTAATAAAAACGAAATCTCTTAGGATTTACTCTACTATTAAATATCATAATTATCTTTAATTTTGTCTTCATCAATTAATCTTTCAACCTTTGAAAATTTCTAACCATTTCGGTGCAATTTTAGTTTCTCAAAAGTTAGCAGCATTAAAAATCATTATTCTCTGGTGCAAACCTCACATGTAACAAACAAATAACAATGGCCGTAACAATGGGCCTTATTTAATGAATACGTTGTTTTTAAAAAATATATATATTTATTTTCTGTAGTTAGAAGTTTAATAATGTTATAATAAACAAAAAAATAATGTATACTTAACAAACTTTGTAGCGAATTTTTATAAAAAACGGCTCGTACACCTACTTCATCACAAGTTTTTGTTGCATTAACCAGAGGATTTGCTGCTGCAGTTCTTATTCCCCAGCCCCTCTTTACCTACTTTCCGTTTCTGTGACACATTTTTTAAATATTGCGGTTTAAGTATTGTATAATTTTTTAAAAACATTTTTTTCTCATGTATGTATAAATTACACAAGAAACAACCTGATTTCACATAATACATGTGTATGTATGTATTATTAAAATACAATATTATATCTTATAAAAAAAACCAGATCTATTGTATAAAGTTGCTGAAACGAGTATTCATTTTAATTAGAATACGAAATAATACTCATATAAATGTCATGCATGATTCAAAATATTTCTTAACAAAGGATTTTCAGCTTCATTAGTAGCAGCTTCGCGAAGCAGTGTAATGATGATGCATTTAGGGATCGGTATGGCATTATACATGACGTTTTACACACCTGCGACAACGTGCCACGCTCATGAAGTCTAAGATGCTCTGAGCGGCTAAAGCCAGTTCATAATGGTGTATCTTAAAATAGCGTTCGTGTCATAATAATTTACAATTGTGCTCCACGTAAAACCGCGCATTCGCTGTGACCGCCATTAAACCGGCGTAATTACGAAGGGACACGTGCGTTCCCGGTCACGAAATTCCCGAAATTAACGACACCCAAAGGTATGCGAAAAGTTTGGATGTTGCGGCAACGATTCACGTCCTGAAAATTTCTGCAGCGATGCGCCGTGACCGCGGAACTTTCGTTTTTGGCAGAGGGCCAGAAACCGCCCGTCGCACCACTCGCCCAGATCTCTCTTATCACTGCTCCTTCGATTAATCGATCGCGGCACGAAGCAAGAGTCGCGGGAAAGGAAGTAGCCTTCAATCAAGCACGAGGGAGGGAAAATTGGAAAGCGCTCGAGAAGTGAAGCATGCCGAGATTAGAGAGTTGAAGATGATAGCCTGTTAACCGTGAAGAGGATGAGAAATCGCACGGTGCTTATTTGTCGCCAGTGTGTGTAGACGTTTCCATTTCGAAATTGTTCCGGAGATACGTTGTGAAAGGAATAATGCGAGATAAATTTCTGAGGATACGTGCATAGAAAAAGTTGGTATCAAATCGACAATTCATTGTTTCATATATAAGCAAGAATATAAAATTCTTTTGAAAGAATTTGATAATCTTAAACCGACATAATTTGCTTACATGAAGAAACAAGATTATAAATTCTTATAAATTTCAAGAAGATTTTATATTCTTGCTTATATCTGAAACAATAAATTGTTGATTTGATCTGTTGATTAATTTTTCTTTTGTGTGCCGAACAATAATTTCAGGCAGAAATCACGTAAATTACAAAACACTTATAAAAAAACTTAAGAAATTAAAGAGCTTAAGAGATAAAAAAAATATATTTTACGCGTTTTAGAAATTTATAATCTTGTTTCTTCATGTAAGCAAATTATGTCTGTTTAAGATTATCAAATTCTTTCAAGAGGATTTTATATTCTTGCTTATATCTGAAACAATAAATTGTTGATTTGATCTGTTGATTAATTTTTCTTTTGTGTGCCGAACAATAATTTCAGGCAGAAATCACGTAAATTACAAAACACTTTTAAGAAAACTTAAGAAATTGAAAAGCTCAAGAGACAAAAAAAATATATTTTACGCGTTTTAGAAATTCTGAAAAAATGCACTTATATTTCCTTTTATAAGGAAGCTTTTCCTTATGCTCTCCGTCTGCTCCATTCCGCGCAGACAACATTTGACAAGTAGCTCGAATGCTCGTATTTACACAGAATGTACATACGAGAAGTTAAGATCAATGCAACTCCGAGAACGGTCTTGGCACAGCCACGAAGAGCTCCACAATCTTCCCTCGGCCAGCCATAAATCTGGCGTCCTTCGAGAACGTTGTAACTCTTGCGGTATAGGCCTGCGCGGAAATTCACGAACATTGTTGCAAATTTAGCGGATATAAGTTGCGTATCCCTCGGGCGGAGGGAGCCTCGCACGAAACTTGCAACTTTTGCCGTGCACAAGCGCAAGTTGCGCTGACTACGAGGCGAAGAAACGTAACACGATAACACGCAAACTTCTAATTAAACAGAAGACAGAACTCACGTAGCAAATAATTATTGCACAATCCAAGCAATAAATATGTATTGTCAGCTATAAGTTTCCCTTTCGAAATCCACGTAAATATTGTAGGTAACGATTTTCAGAATATTTCATTATATAATATATTCACTGACAATGAGAGAAAAGATTTTGTATCGAAAATAAATATGATTTGTTACTTTTGATTTGTTATCTAAGATAATACATAAGCTACATGATAGATTCATTTGATTCATTTCAAACGAATTATATTTGTTATTACTGACATTGTAAGTAATAATAGCAATATATTTGATATCTACAACTGCTGGAATATACTGGAACAAATGTGATTTGTATCGTAGTGTATTGTTACATTGACAAAGGATGAGAAATGATTCACAATAGTAACGAATCGATCCGTTTTCCTCGTCATCAAATCATCACAAATCATAACAAATGATATTTTGTATGATTTCTAATAACACGGATATTCGAATGTTATAAAAATAAGTTTGATAATTAATAATTTTCTATACGAATAAATATAAATCAATGTCTAGAATTTTAGAACTTAATTGCGTGTATACAGACATAAATGGAAAAACGACATTAATAAGTAAATAATAGTAATCGAGCTAACTAGTAAATCATTTTCACTAAAGAGAAACGCATTTTCACATGTAAAAAGCGACGTCTTATAATTTTAAATTTCACTTAGCAGAAACGACTATTAAACGGATCTCATTAATGCCATCGCAACTGACTTACAACTTGATATTATTGAAATACCTTAGATTTTTAATATATTTTCTCTAAGAAAATGCGGATATGTCACGTGCACCACTCCGCATAACCCAATTTCATAAAAAATTCGGCACACAGAAGTACCTGCTATACGGTATAAGATACGTTATCTAAATTGTTGCAGTGAGAACGGGCCAATTATGCTTCCATTTATTTTTAAATGACTTGGCAAGTTTGGCGGATGAGTTCGCCCGCTCGCAAATGAACGTAGAATATTGATTACTCTTCTCTATTAGCGTGTCCTCCCACGAGAGCGTGTGCGATAGCATGCGCCGCACCATATCCGAGAAATCGAAACTGCAGCGCGGAGAGATAGGAACTGTCTGAAATTAGTAGCCGCGTTATTCCACACAATAATACACTGTAACCCAATTCTCTTGTTGTTATTTGCAGCAGCGTCGCGTGCTGCACGTCGACGCGATTTGATTACTATAGCAGCAATTCCCGTCGTGTTCGGATAATAGTTAGTTAGAGAATTAATTAAATAAATTATCCAATCACCCTGCGAAGACTCGGCGCGAAATATCTTTGCACAGTAACATTCAGAGTTGATACGGAGTGTTTGAAAGTCAATAGGATGGGTGCCGTAAAATCAATATTTAAAATCACCTCTTAAAATCACTGGAATAAATCTTTTTAATAAGATACAGCGAGTTGCAAAAACGTTCTATTAATCAAGTCGTGTTTCTTCTTTCTTTAATAGGGTGCACCTTCTCGATAGTACTACTTCCATTTTCAATACATCTCGATGTGGGTCGCATTAACAAGACGCTTGCATGTATATTGATGGGTGCTTGGGTCTTGCACCTTCCAGCTTTCACGCGGGCGCACATCCTTGCGTAGCAATATATTCTAGGAGTAATTCATCGACGACAGCTTCATCGATTGATCGAACAAACGTCAACGCGCGTCGCTGACGTAATATTTGAATGGAATGTGCTCGTGATTTACGCGAGGAAGTTCTGTCACAGCGATAACCTAACGTATTCCTGATGCTCTCCTCCTTTCTGACTCTGCATATACATATGCGTTCGGTGTCACGCGATATTAAAGTACGCTCCTTTGGCGAAGTGCCAAATCGATGCTGCCACTCCTCTTTCTCTATCTCTGTCTCTCTCTTCCCTCTGTTTCTGTCAGAAACCGATTTCTTCGGCAAGGCTAGAACGTCGTCGTTCGAGTATACATAAAGTTTTCCCTTCCTCCTGAATGACTACTTTCTCTATATATTTCGGAGCTATGATAAATATCTGCCGATATTACATTACAAAAACACATTCCGTCGATACATATGATATCCCCTAAGCAAATCAGGTGTACGAAACATCTGCTCTAATTATGGCAAAAATGTTCTGTTGATTTTTACATGGAAAAAACGCTAAAGTACCTAAAAATTTAGCTGGATACAAATCTGAGAATAATGAAATAATAAAACTTCAAAAAAAATTGTACTTTCTTTATATTGTAAAAATAAAAAATCTAATGAATGTTTTGTAAAACTAATAAACTACTGAATCCTTCTCGTATCTCTCCGGAGGATATTCTAGAATTAATTTTAGAAAATTTCATGCAGTCGAAGAATTCGAGAGCTCGTAAGCAATACAAAGTTTCGTCAAAGTTAACCGTGGCTTACACGTTTATCAAAAGTATCAGATTTTCTTTTCAAAGTACGTGGGCGTCTACTGATTACGAATGCGCAGGCAGGTTCTTGAATTTCAAATTATCACTTGTCGAAGCCCGGGCAAGTGACGACATCCAGTCGTGGGACGTACGATTAGGAAAACAATATCGCACGATATTGCCGCGAGACAGGGGCCGGCCTTCATTGTCCATCTCGACCAGAATTTCTCGGTGGCGATTAGCATTAAACATCCGGCAGAAAAGTCTCTTCACTGCGAAACTTAACCGTGTCACGGGAGAGTAACCCCGGCAGAAGGAAACCCAGACAGGAAACAGTCAGGCGGTAACTATCACCGGGATAGCAAGATTCCGGCGTCTGTCACCGATATGCACAACTTGTTAAACAAGGTAGCGAATGTTCAAAGTCTGCTTTTGGAACGAGCACGAAACTACCAAGTGACATGCTCTATTTTCCTAGACGCGCTCTGTGTTCACCGAAAGTGATGGTAATAAAGTTCAGCGTTATTTGAAATGGCTAATGGCTATGCACGTTTAGTTTTATATTAACTATTATTTATTTAAAATATATCAAGCCGCACAGGTTCAGCTAAAAACTGAGTGATGGAGATACGTTTGCATCAAATACACAATATTGTGGACTCTATGTGAGCTTCAAAGTTCTCGATTTATTTAAACATTTTCTTCTAAAAGTGTCTATACAGCTACAAATAAATAGTAGTTTGTTAACAATGCCTTGCTCTTATCTATGATGCGAAGAGCAAATTGCAGCGTGAAGGAACACATTCGCTCGATTACACCCTCACGAAAATCGGCTGGGCGATTTATGACGCGCGAGGACACGCGATAATCGAAAAGTTCGCTTGATCGCAGCGCTCGGTAAAATTCACGGGCGCGATAGGAGGGTGTCTAGAGCTTGGAAAAGGGAATGACTTTTTCAAAAGGTCTCCGGTAATGCTGCACGTTCCTAGATCATAGTCACACACATACACGCGCGCGAGCCCTGTGCGTCTTTCGACGTGGATGTATGCGGCCCACATAACTTCTAAGCATACCTGAATTCACACACGCGTATACGTGTGTGCACCGAGTGTTTATAGGTACGTGTACACAGAGCGAGTGTATATGGGGTAGAAAGCTAGGGCACGGTGGTAACGTCCCGGAAGCCAGGATCGATATCCAGACACGCCATCACCACCCTCAACCCTCTCCCTCTTCTCTTGTCTCCCTCTCCTCCTCTCGCGCTCTTCCACCCTTCATTCTCCATCCTGGAGACTCTCGCCTGTTTATTTTTCCCTTCTGCCGTTTACCCCGCCGTCAGGGAGGGTTAATGGACCCACCGGGATGTCTTCGACGATGCGAACGGACTCGCCACTCGCGAGGACCAGATTTTTCCTTCCGCTGCATGCAGCGAAGCGCCCTTTCACTTCCGTGACCACGTCAAGAGAACATAATGAACCCGTGCTCGATGGAACAAAACGCGAGAATTCGAGCAAAGTCCTCGATCAACTCTTAATGCAACCGTAATAGAATTGATAAGAAACACATAATTAAAGTAAATAATGATGTAGAATTAACTATATGATTATGAAAGAACAAATAATGTTAATATTATAAAATAGAGTGAGGCTCCAAATGAAAAATCGATGTATCATTTTATGTCTAAAATAATTCACTGGCTTTCACTTTGATATTGCAAAATTATCGATTCATTAGATTTTTCGACACGGTATTAATTTTTCATTATTCTGATGTATATTACCTGTGACAACGTAAAACTAAAGAAACTAACGTATACCTGTGTTGATAAAAAAATCATTGAAAAATACAATCTAAAAATATTACATCTCAAAACCAATAGGAACAATCGCATTTTCGATCAGCTAAAGTACCATCACTCTAGATTTTTATAACGTCATAAACTATCCCGTATAACGCAGGGTACTGCTAGAAGGAAACAAAGGAAGTCAAGGGTGAAGCAGATAATAGCGCCTGCCCCTTTTTCAAGCGAACTCGAAGTACTCCGTAAATTGGATTTAACCAACTGCATTGTGAATTGCCCTGCAATCGATTTTGGGCCCCAACAACGGGCAACGTACCATTCTCTCTTAGCTCTGCTCAGAAATCACTACACACAAAAATTGATATTGGTATTTTTAAAAACGACTCTTTTTCTTTATTTATTTAAATCAGAATAAAATGATAGTACATTTAGTTTAAAATAAATCTAAGACTCCGCAGGCTAATACTGAAATACTAGTAGATTATTATCGCGTTGCATTTTTATTTATGATATAATTAGAATTTTATAGGTATATTTTTACGCGCGTTTTATTAACGTTGCTTTGTAAAAATAATTAAGAAAATTAATCTTTTATATCAGAGTAAAAAAACATTTTGTATTTAAAACTGATTCTTAAAATGTTTACGTTGAATTTTTAAAATATTTAAATGTTAATTTAACACAAGATTATTATGTTAAAAAGTAACACAAATACATGATATACAAAATTAACACAAAAATTTGAATGGAACATACAATGTATGTTAAATTTAACACAAATTTTCCAACTGCTTATCATCGATTTATTTTATACTAGATATTGGAATTCGTTTCACAAATGGTCCCCGCGCGTAAGAAGATATAAATTATAGATTCATTCTTGTGCAACGCAAAAATCGCGTTATTCAAGTACGGTCATAAAAGTGCTCTCTTCTGCGTTGACTATAACGCGCCGTATCGTTAATTTCCGGGGAAATGAAACACGGAAGGCGTATAATGGATCTGATAATAATAAAAATAGAGTAAGACTAACATGAAGCGTAAAAGATGACCGCGTCGGATAACGTCGACGAAAGTAATCGTGATAAAACGTAATAATACGGAATAATAATTCACAATACCGTCATATAAAAGAAACATTGAGAAAAGTAGTTAATGCTTCGGAGATAATCATTACTCGGATACGTAATGCGCAATAAAATGTCAACGTAAAATTTCGTTGTTGACTACGAAAACATGTCGAACGCAAATTATATGAAGAAGAAAGTTTTGCTGAAATTTGAAAAAATTTAGCTAGATACAAATCTGAAAATAATTTTGAACCATTAAGCTAATTGTGAAAAACATTCGAGTAATACTGCGAAAAATTTGATATTCTAGCAACAAGTTTAGGCGTCCATAATTGTGATATTTTGGTGCTCCGACAAAATTATTTTCAAACCTGTATTCAATTCCAATTTTAAATACTTTAGCAAAACCGTGTAGATCTTTGACGGGGATCATGCTAAAAATTATTGCGACTTTATAGCCTTAGCTGGTAAGCTGGAAAGATCTCTCTCCCTTAGGGGGAGCGCTAAGTTTAACGGAAATTCAATCTTCTCGTCGAAACGCGAAGCGGCACGGTTCCACGTACCAGACCTCGCGATCTAAACGATCAAGTATTCATTTCCAATTACATTCTCGAAACAAGATGTTACAGGTACAGCGGGTCATAAGGTATAGTTTACATACACGATGCGCAAACATATTCCACACAATGGATGCACACATTGCATATCCCATCGGCAAATTAAACTATAATCTGAGATATATAGCTACGATTGGTGCTTATAACCACTTTATCGGTCTAAGAAATTACGATTTATTATCGCCACCTTTTTTTTATTACGATTGATTAAAATATAAGATTATTACTGAAGCAAATATGCATTACGCTTTAAAACATTATTTTATTTAAATAACGCATTAATTTACGTTTATTATATTATTATTTTTAAATGATTCCGCTTTTTATTATTAAATCTACATCATTCTCATTAAATTTGTTTAATAAAATAGTTTCTTTTAGTTGCCTAAATGTTTATTACGTTCTACTGAACAAGATTATCTTCACGTTTGATATCCCATTTATAAATGTTTTTTTTTAATTATTTCGATATTAACCCTCCGTCTGAAATTATATTTTTATTCTCTCCATCTGGATCTTTTTTGTTCAGCCCAAGTTTTTTTTACTGTTCTAAACTTTTTCATAAAATCTGAAAAAATTCAGAGTTACTTTTTAACATCACTATTACATTATCAAATAGTTTTCTAACTGAAATATTAAAACTCTTATTTGATAAAAATTTAATTTTGAGCGAAGAGTGAAATTTTGCTTGTGCCAAAAAACATCTAGGTTGCAGACGAAAGGTTAAGTTCTAATAAGTTGTAATATTAATCAGTTAGAGAAGTTAGTTTAATTTGACAACCTACAAATGTTAGCAGCGATCATGACAGATGCTTCAATTCATTAGGTTGCTGGGATTACCAAGGGATATAGTGAAGATTCACTGAGTGGATTGTAATTTAGCATACCTGTCTAGCCCAATTATTTCGATATTGATATACGAATAACGAGTCCATTGTACAATACTGCAACGAAATTGAAATCGTTCTTGATTTGATGTGGAACATTTTGAAAATATTTATCACGAAGCACGAAATTCGAAAGAGGCATAATCGCATTTTCGTCGCTTATAAAAATATATCTGCCGCGCGTACGGCCGGACAGATCAACGGTAATTTGAAAGCGAGCAAAAATAATTACGTCGCTGCAAAATTCATGCGCTGGCGTTATGCGGGCGGATAAAACAACTCGCGGGAACGTCCACCGCGCACGCACCCTTGCATATTAAATTCCTATCTGCAAAACCCGCGTTATCGTTAACAACGTCGATTCTTTGTCCGAATTAACGAACGCTTATCTGCACTGCGCTCAAAAAAAAGGCACCTACATCTGAGCGAGCAGTCCTTTCAATTAGCACAAATAGAATTATCATTTGATTTTCAATATGTTAAGAAAAAAGAACTTGTGAAAAAAAAGTCTAAAAAATTAAATTTAATACAAATCGTATCAAACGCTATTTATTAGCAATTTTAACGTTAGAGATATAAGTAAAATTAACAAAGTTTATTGACTAAAAAGTAGATAGTAATTTTATGAAAAAAAATAAGTAGATATTGTCTAAATAAGCTTGATGTGCGTGAACACAATCGAATCATAAAAGCGTTTAATATAAATAGACGAGTCAGTTGAAGGGTCGAAAAAAAAAATTATATTCATTGTCAATTCGTTAGATTCTATCAGAATAGATTGGACGTTTCAAACTTATTTGTTCTCGACACAGATAACATCAAAATATCAGACAAGTCTGTGACTTACCTTTGTCTACTGTTTCAATATTATTTATACAGTAGAGCCTCCCATATCCGAAGTTCCATCATCCGAATACTCTAATATCCGCCAAAAAGATACGGGATCCGTAAATGTGTAAACAAATGTTAATTTTGTTTTCTTCACGTAAAGAATTTAAGTTTTTTTTGAATATATGAAGTCTTTTTGTTAAAAATTTAAGTTTCTGTTTAAATAAATAAAATTTAATATAAAAATGTGTTTATTCTATTATCCGAAAATTCCCTTATCCGAACAATTTTGTCTCTCTATTATTTTGGATATGAGAGGCTCCACTGTACTGAGAAAGGAGTAACATTTAAAATGTCCAATTATCTATTCTATTTTCCAACAAATTAAAAATAAATATTTCCTTTTCCTTTTTCCTTTTTAACTAGCTTATTTATTGACTGCTTCCTCTTATTAGTTATTCGATTAGATGTAGTTCGAATCGAATATCGTCCGTATTTGGAAAAAAACGCACGATATAACAAGTATGCAGTGACCCACGAAAAAGAACATTCTAAATTCAACTTTATTAACATTCTAAAAACAACTTTATTAACACAGGAAAAAAAACTGAAGTGACAGAATGTCAGTTTAACTTGTCTTGTATACTGTAATATATGTAGTTACCTCGCTTAGTATTTATAGAAACTCCTATGTTTCTAGAAATGCCAAGCGGATAAATCACAAGAGGGGAAGAATTGCGGATTGACGGAATGCAGCGGATAAATCACTGGCTGCCAGCGATCTCTTTTTGACTGCGATAACGTCAAGTTGTTTTTACCAAGTCGGCCACTCGCGAATCGTGGTTTATGCGAAGCACGAGCGGCGATACGTATACGTACAATACGAGAAACGAGAGAAGCCAACCGTCGGTAGTCGTCGGAGGAACACAGCGCGGGGGTGAGTTAAGGGAACGGCACAAAGCCGCCTCTGTCGAGAGGGAATAGAGGCGTTCTCTGTGCTTTCAGACATCACAGCATTATGCATCGCGTGCACGACAGACCGACAGTCCGTCTGGCAGGACCGTGCGGATCCGGACTCCGAGACGATTCCTTTCCCTGAACTCGCCGAGCTTTCGACATGGTTTCGCGGGGAACGTACGAGGAACCGGCCCTGAACGATATCTCACAAATCCGCCAGAGAGAAAGATTTACGAGTGGCTCCCTTCGCGTCCGTCGCCGTGAAACCGCCGCAAGTGCAATAGCCTTGCACGGAAAAATAGATCTTTCGGAGGGATTCGCGAGGATCGTAAAGTTATTAATGACGAGTGAGGCATCGTTCTCGTATTAAGAACGACCTCGCTTATGCGCCGCTATATGTTTATGTTGGCGACCGGTAGAATTCACCGGTGGAGTGTTAAATTCGGGGTAAGCTCGCCTCGCCGGTCTCAGCTTCGTGACGCTTACCGTGATTCGTGTTGATCTTATCCGTCACTTCTCGTTTGCAACGATCGCTTAGTATACCTCCTAACGTATTACGTCAAGATTTTCGGGGTCAGATATTCCCTCGAGTAATATTCCGCGGTTTACCGAACAATTATTTCTGATATTTAGTAATAACGGCCTAAAGGGTTAACTTAGCGTGATTGCAAACTTTAGAGGAAAGTCGCCAATACCGACATAGGTCTCTCCTAAAGCGACGCACCCCCTTATTTTTCGGGAACATTGCACTATATTAATACTATGTAAAAATAGAATCTGCCTAGATAATGTGAAACAAATAATTTTTATGATTTTTTAACATAAAAATAATCTGCTAAGAATGAATTCTTCATAGGCGAGAATAAAATTTTTTTTGCAAATAGTAATTTAAACAATAATGATATATTATTGACACTATTGGATTATTATTTTACATCCTGTTTTATTTATATCGTTCTCTTTTTAACTTTTAACTTTTTTATATTATTGACACTATTGGATTATTATTTTACATCCTGTTTTATTTATATCGTTCTCTTTTTAACTTTTCTTGTAATGCGAGTTTAAATAAAACCGGGACGTAAACCGAGGATCGTAAACCGCACACTTTTCGATAAGATAATAAAAACCAAACAAGATAAAATAAATGACACAACATTACTAGATCTGTCTATTAAGTTAATTATTTAATTTTATCTATATATATATATTGTCGCGCAACAGCGATGTATTTATATACATCGACAAAAAACGTCAATGTGAAAGGCTTCTATGAGTCCTATACACTAATTTATATACACTAATTTATATTTTATACAGATGATTAATGTAAAAGGAAAAGAAAAAAAGAAATGCACACTGAGAAAAAAAGTTGTTAACTTGACTAAATTTTTCACCTTGATTAAATTTCTTTAGTTCAAGTATTTTATGTATATAAATCAAATGCACAAATCCTTGAACTGAAAAAATTTAATCGAGTTGAAAAATTTAGTCAAGTTAACAACTTTTTTCTCAGTGTAGCATTACTGCTTATTATTTCGGTTTTAGAGTTCATTTTGTCATTCTTATCTTATAAGAAATTTAATTATTGCAAAATTCAGAACAATATTATAAAAATTGCTATATCATTATAAAAACTGTTATATCATCTAATTACATTTTTTAGTTTGTACTTATTTATGTTTCTAAAGTTCTCTTTTTAGTTTTTGTTGAAGAAATGTAATCCACAAACAAAGTGGTATTGGCGATCTTCCTTTATATCTAAAAAAAACCGTATCATTTTATGTAAAACCTTCTTGTTTTTACGAAAAATATACGTCCATTACTTTAATCCTTAAGCGCGTTTAATTCACATAAAATAATTATTCCCGTAAGATCATTATTTTTTTGATTGCCCTATTATTTGTTATTACATCTACTAACACTAGGCACTAAAGTAGAGTTGATAATCTTATATGATCTCCAACTTATATCACGTAATAAAGAAGCAATTACATTACACATTTACGACTTCGTGTTACTCGACATATTCATCGCACGCATTCAGAACAGACGGAGTTTACTACAATCATGCATGCAATTATTTTGTTAGTAAAAAGCAAAAAAAAAAAGATTTATGAAACTCGACGGAGTGCACGATGAGAAGTTCCTTTCCACGCTCATATCTAGTTAGGGTTATGAAAACGTTATGCAGTTTGAACAAATATTTGGCATAAACATTTTTGCTGAGCGATGTGGCGTTTGAGAAATTGCCAGCAGCGTCACGAAGCGAAGAAATAAGTGATGTGCGCAATATACAGCTGAAAACTCACGACCTATTTTATCGACATGCTCCGGGCAGGAAATTAAGCCAATTCATGTGAGTTCGACTAATCTCGCCTGCGAGAGCTACGTGAGGAATAATCCGAAGGGTCTATTTTCTCTTATCCGCGTACATGCGCAAACCAGTTAACACGAGCGGGAAAGAAGGTACTTTGTTTTAAGGATCTATTACACGGTCTAGCTTACACGCCATTACACGCTATGTTTTACACGGTCATCCCGCGAAGTAGGCGATACTTATTCACCCTGTTGCCCTGAATAACAGTACCAAAAAAAAGAGAGAGAGAGAGAGAGAGAGAGAAGCGAAAGCGTGGTCGAAACAAAGGCGCACACGTAAAAATTCAATTTATTTTTCATGCTCGTAAATGAGTTTCGAACGGCAGAGAAAACGAGTTTTTTAATGAGAGAATAGCAAATTGCCCGTCTTGAATCAAATACCTCTGTTGCAAAAATATGCGAATCGAGCTCTACCAAATTAAGATAATTTTATTATAATCTGATAAATTTTCGCGTTTCAAGAGTGAAGCGCAGATATCTCATAATTTATGAACGACGCGCGACGTGTGAGAAAGAAGTCAGATAAGTAAGTGCATTATTACGTTACCTAACGTTCGCAATCAAAGTTTTATGACGACAATGAAACAGTTTCTCCTCTCATTTCTCGCAAGAGACATTGACGTTTTCATTACTCCATGTACTTTATCAAGCAAATATAAGAGGTACGGTATATTACAACGATTCAATATCAAGAGAATCTCATTAACCACGGAGTTTATGTTCTGACAGCTAATTACCATCGGTGTAACGGTGCAGTTCGATTATCACCGTCGTCGGAGAAACGGTCCCGCTTTATCGAAGAGAAGTCCTCTCACCGCTCGGTGAGTATCGGTCGTACGCGGGCAATAAATCCCTCCGAGCAAAAGGAACCTTTTGTCCGCTTCGCACGGCGATGCCGGGCCGGAAGACGCAGATTTTTCTGCTACGTCTGGCAGTTCCTCCTACCCCTTTTCCCTACCTCGCTCCTCCACGCACTTTCTCTGCCTTTTTCTCTCCGCTAATGGCGAGCCATAATCATTAAATTGCACTTTCATTGGTCAGTGGCGACAGCCCAAGGAAACGTCAACGATAAAACCGAACAGCGGACGATAAAAGCTCGTCGAAATGTCTAGCGACATGTCTACGGGCGATTCAATTCGTGAAATGCCGCCAGAGATTTACGTCAGTCGGCACAAAGTAACGGACAACTGAATATAAAAATCATGCAAAGTTGTTCGCCCCTTCGTGTATACGAAATTTTAAATGTCTATAAAATCTATCCCCATCTCTAGTATTTTAAAAACAGTTTAAAATAAAAAAAAAACTGCGTATTCGATCATTTCGCTACTCTATCCTCCCCTCAAACTCAAATCCCAAAAGAATAGCTCCTCAAAATGATCGAACACGTATTTCACGATTTTTCATAATTTTAAACCGAAGGGGATGGGAACAGACACCCTGTATAAAAAGCAGATGGTAATCTATTCGCATAAAAAATATATATTTACGCGATGTTTAAATAATCATGTCAAGATATTAATATTTTCTTAATAACTAATTCTAAATAATCAATTGCGGTTGCAAATAACTGCGCTAAAAATTGTATATTTTTGTAAAAATTATATAAAAAAAACGTCAAATGTCAAATTAATTAGCGATTAATTGCTTTAAGCTTGGTAATACTGCACAAATGTAGATAAAATTGTAAGCCAGTCTACTATATTTACTTTGGAGCTACGTATTGAAGAGACAGATTAACTCTCTCGCATTATAATGCATATTTATATAGCCTCCTCATTTATCATTAGTGCTACGTTAACTCTTCAACCAGCGGAAAATTAAGGAAAACGCTAAGTCGATTACGGTAGAACTGCTAAAACCGATTTCACCATAATAACGTAAGTGCTGCGAGGGCGTGAGACCGCCCCGTCCTTATCGCTCACATTGGCGCGGTGCTCGATTGCGGCGGTCCTTTCCAGATCGCCGGAGAAATTTAATTCCCAAGTTCGCCGGCCCTTCTCGCGCGCGTGTCAATTACTTCGACGAAAATCTCATTATCTCACACACCATTAATATCTGCGATAGCGAGGGGCGGCGCGGTTCTTCCCCTTTTTAATGGAAATGAATCTCGCTCGAGGGACAAGCGGAAGAATCGTCGCGGTTCGATGAACGATATCTACGCGCGAGCTAATGCATCCATATTGCAGTTCAAGTATCAGTGTTATCTGAGAACTCGACATATATCTGAGGATCGATCAAAATATTAATACCCCTCCCTCCCTCGTATCTAAATGATACATCTTTCAGTTAGGCACTCCAACGATGGTTTACGATTTGTATCGAGTGTGTTCGTAAAAACGTAATAATAGAGTTTCCCGGACCACGGACAATATCGATTTTCCCCGAACGCAGCGAAGGCATACGGCGAAGTGCACTCAAAATATACAGATCCATCTATGTATCCATCGTTAAGTTCCATGATGTAGGAGCGTCCAAGAATTACGGATTGCGAACTATCGACAAGAAGAGCCAATCGAGTTCCATCCTAACTGCTTTCAAAAGGATCTCCTCTACAGGATGAAAAAGTTGCGCGTCAAGGGGAGTTCGTTCCATCTTCACTCGCGAGGTTCATCCCCCTATTCTTCGGACTTTTGTTGAGTGATCGTATTGACCCGCCTACTACGGAAGGATAAGACTTTATAGCAGTTTTGCGACGAAGAGAATTCGACAAACTGGAAAAGATACCAATTCGAAAAAGTCCTGCAAACATTGTGTTTATCTTCAGCTTAAAATCCGACACACAATGTAGTTTGATAGAACGCATTCGCTCGTATGTATTGAGTTTCTACTAAAATCATGAAACATGTATTGACAGACTGAGATAAATCGACATATAAATCGATAGAAATTGAGTAATTTAAATAACAGCCACGAATATTGCGTGCAGCGAGTTCTAAATTGGTTTTTTAATGTTTGCTTTTCAAAGAATATTACTTGGAACAGCGCCAATACACTTGGGATTCTCGAGAAAATTCATTTAAAATTATCATATGGTATTGCTAATAAATTTTGAAAGATTTTAATATTTCTCACTGTTATTTTTCCCAATGAATTCTTTACAGTTTTTTTTCTGAGATTGGAATAAAGAATGGAGTCTTACAGCGTTTGTTAACTCGTCAATTCAATGTGTTACATTGGGGAATCCGGTTTCATGTAAGAACTGTGTTTTAAGACAAATATACGGCGCGCAGTTTGCATGGGTTGAAGATTGTAATAATAAAATTACTACATATTACACGAATACTAGATGTAGAACATCTAATGTTCGTGTGTATATAGTAATTTGGCTGGTATTGGCATTATTTCGTTATATATTTTTGATTTAATATTTCTGTATTATAGAATTTCTATTTATATTTTAGAAATTAGAACACTAGATGTTCGTGTGTATATAATAATTTGACTCGTATTGGCATTATTTCGTTATATATTTCTAATTTAATATTTCTATATTATAGAATTTCTATACGTTTACATTAGAAATTACTGACATAGTGGAATTGATGATAATCGCTTCAATTTGAACAGACAGCGAACTAGATGCCACAACAACAATGGGATGTATCGGGAACTAAACTCGCGAGAAGAACGCAAACAAATCAAAGGGATCTCAAGTGGCTGCTACGCGAGACAGAAAACTTTCGAGGTTGGTAAAGTCTGTTCAATCTGCACTTATTACAGAAGCCTCTCCTCTCTCGCGAAACATCCGAGCAAAGTGCTTGTAAGGTCGCTGACAGCAAGGTGGAGCCCGAGTTTGTAATCACGAGACAACAAAAAGGAGAGCCAAGATGGAGGGTGGAATAGTAGGAAGAAAAAGAAGCTAGAAAAAAAGGAGAAGGTACGAGAGAGAACATAACGCGGCCCTTGACTTCGTCTGACCGTCCTTCCGTTCAGTTATTATAGCTGATCGATAAGCAATTGGAAATCCATTTAGCGCGGAATCCAAGGATATGTATATAATTATTACATAATCCCTAAAAGGGATATGCTTTTAGTATTTAAGATATACTAATAATATGTCAGTGTGTATTTCATTTATCAATAGGGGAGACCAGGGCTATTCGTTGCAGTTTTTTTTCTTTTGCGTTTCCTGAGTCCTGTA